>JANTOQ010630233.1:0-10422 GCA_027564595.1 Bythotiara depressa
TATTTTCTGCAGTAATTTTAAGTGTTTCGAGCCCTAAGAAGCTGTAAAATCCGTTGGTGGATACCCCATTTGGGGGGCTCAGAACCCAAACCCCCAGTTCATTTTGTAAAAACAATTTGGCAGGCTGGCGCCGCCCAAAAAAATTTTCTGTATTAGGCCCTGTATAGGGATAATGCTTTAATGACTAATGATATGAGTCGTTTCCGTGGATAATGTATGTATTAATGGGATAATGTATGTATTAATAGGTTAAAACCATCCATCTCATCGTTTAAATAGGGCGTGCAAAATAATCTATGAAGGTATATTATTTTTTTATTCTACGATCTTGTAAGCACATTCTTGTATATTTTGAAGTTTTGATTTGTGCCATGGTGGCGCGTCGAATAAAATATTACTGCATTATGTAACTATTGTCTTATCATCATCAAATATACATTTTCTACGGAATAAGGACTGACATTAACTCTTTTTAACAGCCTTACACGTGACGACGCTCTTTTGAAAAAATTGTTAACATAATCTCTATGACTATGACCCAGTAGAAATTGAACAGGAGAGTAATTTATTTGTGGCTGCTTAGCTTTTTTGACATTCCAAAAGGAATTAGTGTTTAGCCAACTTTATATACCGATCAACCTTCGCTGTTAAGGACATTTTGAATGACATTAATGTCTTTGTAAGAAAAAACATAATAATGCTATCATCAGCATAAAGAAGGATTACTGATGTTGTGTCGTTTATGAACAGTATAAGCAATAACTAGGATGGAACCTTATTTAGTTACAGTCAGACAAAGTAGAATCCAAGTGAACAAACTGTGTCATCTGTTAAAAAGCTAATAATGAATAAAATATATCTCAGTATAACACATGGCGTAATAGTACTGTCTCTCAATGTACATCGATATTTCAGAGCAAAAATATAATAAACAAAAATAATACGATAAATAAATATTTTCCTAAAAAAATAATTACTTACATATGCTGTAATAACTAATTTCCATAGCAGTAGTAAAATTAGACCAAGCAGAACAATGCCTCCAATTGTCCCCAAAACAATAGCTAATATGTTTGGATCTTTCTTTACGATAGAGATGCAACCTAAAAAAACAGTTTCATACCTCTAGTTTTGTTTTTATATGCTTGTATTTGTCACAAATGTCTTGCAATTATCGCAGTTGTATGGAAGCGAGCACAAGCATACCTACCTTGGAGTGAATTCAACCAAAATGTTATGTTGATTTTTATGAAAAACTGTATGAGGAACTAGGGCGTCAAGGGTAAACACACATTTTTAACGAGACATTCACTTTTTAAAGAAGTTCTTTGATAATCTGAGCAGAAAATACGACTTGTCATCATGTGAAGTAAATTCGAAAAAGATCTACTCGATAATACAAAATAAATAGACCGCCATAAAGAACACAAAATAACAGTTGCATGCTTCAAGTATAGCTCACGGTTAAGACCCTGTATACATTAGACTCAATATTAATTCAAACCCGGTTTAAAATATCTACTATGCCTGTGCGGTTGTTAATTTACTGTAAAACCTTTATTATATATATGCAACTGTTGGAGCAAACTCAAACAGTTTTGAGGTCACATCAGGTCTAATATAAAATAGGATTTACGTGGAACTTACGTTTTTCTTTCTGCACAATAACTGTCTCATTTTTAGTAAATGGATCTTGTTCAAAACCAAATATTATATAGCACCCATCATCATCTACGAATGCACAACTTTCAATTGTTTTGTTTACTATCCTGATGTTTAGATTACATTTAGCACAAACATCTGGTGGTCCTTTGTTGAATACCTGACAGAATACACACTGTCTGTTGTTTGCGCATTTTCCAGGACACGACTAAATAATAAAGAAAGGAGAATGTTAGAAATACCTACAAAACGTCAGTTGCAACTAACTGATCGTCTAAATTTTATTTTAGTTTCTTATCACATCTTCAGTTGCAACAAACTGACCACATATCTGTATTTTCTTAACCTGTCTGGTGCTATCCCGCTGGGCCTCCATCATTTTATATACTACAGAAAAATAGCTATGATTGTTTAGGTGCGTAAGAATAAAAATTGTATATCTGAAAATTCGACTCTCTTCCGTATTATAGAAATTATATTCATCCTTTGTGTTCAAAACTCAACGGGGAAGCTTGTTTGACATGTATGCTCTATATGTAAAAAAGTACTGGTAACATATAAACATGATATAAGGGTATTAAAGCGAAGAGATTGTCCTCCACATTATGTCAGTGAAAGAGTCTAAAACACAACCAATGGGTAGCAAGTCTACCCTAGCAACCTCTACACAACAGCTACACTTCACAAGGCATACAAGTAAACTTACCACACAGTTTTCACAGTATGTTCCTTTGTATCCGGAATCACAAGCGCATACATCACATTGACATTTACCAGTTCCACTGCACTCGATCTAGGAAGTAAAATAAACACGTAAATTACCATTACTATATATTAATTTCATCAAGTAATAAATGTCGTAAAAAACTCCAAAAATAAAGTATTTGCCAATAACTTGATTCTGACGAAATAGACTAGACCTGAAAATGTCTGACTAAACTGAAGGCACCTGGAAACAAGGAACCAAATTACACAATATTTACATGTGAATTAATTCAACTGACAGGTCGATTCTCAGTAATGACACGTCAAGTATGAGAGTTTCTAGCAAACAAAGCTGCAAATTTTAGGATTTTTTCACAAATTTGTTGTTACAAATTATTTAATGTGGAATTACCAAGAATAACCCACCAACATGAAGATTTCTCATCAGCAACAGGTGTATTGTAGGTAAACAGAGGCAGGTAATTTTGAAGTTTTTAAATTTTAACATTTTCTTATGTTATACGGATGATATTCCTATAAATGTCCTTTGTAATAACGTGCATATAAAAAATATACAAGGAAGACCATCCCACCTTGTACACCATCTTGTATAAATTTTTCGGCTACAAGCTAATATTAAACTTACACCATTCTTCATACAATTTCTTCGTCCAATCGTACAATTTTTCTCCCCACAATTATTACCATAGAAAGCTTCCTTGCACTTGCAGACACCACACTCACAGAAACCTCGATCAGTACCTAAATAATAATAACAAAAAGTCTATTTAATAACACAGAGCTATCTGCCAAGGAACACCAGTTGCGGCCAGCTGACGTTCAGTGAATATTTTTGCAGTTTATATCTCATATACGTTCATGACAATTCAACTTCCGTATTAATTCTATAATGCCTGGATACACCTCCTGCATATTATAAATTTCCTAATAGTAACCCTTATAATTTTATGAAAGATCAGGGAGACTTAACCAATTTTTACCAATTTAATTTTTCTTCTATTTCCAATAAACACCCCTGGAAAAAGCAAAACAACAACGAAATGAATATAGATTTGAATAGTTTCCGGGGGTCACCAGGCACTATACAGGGTTAAATATAAATATCTTTACATCTCATGGTTAAAGCATTAAGGCATGTGTTGCATCGTGAACTATATATATATATATATTTATTAGTAGTGTAAACCAAGTTTTATGTTTCATCATGTCCTGTGAGTATAATTTGTTCCTGTGTACCGTGTTTTATGTATAGGCGTTTTACAGTTTTTTCAGAACGTGCTTCTCAGTGTGTAAAAGATTAGTCTAAAGGAAAGGAAAGGAACGGAAAGAAGACGTCATAAAAAGTTAAGTCACAAAGAGTTCAGTCAAATGTTGTGTAAATCGACTTTAAAGGCAACAAAGTCAAATTCTATCATCTGGCCTAACCCTAATCCACTTGTCTTTTGTAATTTAGGACAAGTTTATTTACAATATTTTTATGTTTGAGTGTGTCAGCATCAGTTGGCTATTTATGTTTACTGATTTTTCATATATCTTGCTTCGAATTATATATGCGATAATTCAAGAAGTCTTGTCTATTAATTTGCTATATCGAACATAACCACCGGTTAGTCTTTACCGCCACCAACATGTTTCCATGCAAGATAATTTCCCCTTTCCCCTTGGACATGAACAAGCTCTGTCACACACATCTACTTTATGTGAAAATGTGGAGAAAAACCCCAGAAATAAACAAAACAAATTCTAAACTTTTTCTCCATTATTTTATTTGTTTTGTTTTTGAATGGTCTACTTTGCAAATTGAATAGAGAACAATTGGATGTTTATTTCCCTTGTGAAATGTGAAATTAATTGGAAATTGGGTAAAATGCATGCGATCATTTGAAGACCTGTTTCTATATGCATTATACCAATATGTTAATATGTTCAACAGAGAAGACAAAACAGAGAGAGAAAACAAAAACAAAAACTTTCAACATTTATTTCCTTATCTTACTTGATTTGTATTATTAAAGTTTGAAAATTGAATTAAGAACATAGAACATTTATTTCTCTTGTGAAAAGTGAAATTTACTTCATTGGGTAAAATGCATGTGATCTTATGAGTTTCTTCAAAAATCACAAACCTCCACATATCTTTCTATCGTATCTGTCACATCCAAAGTTATTACATTGACAATATGTACCACTGATTTCTTTAGCGGGATCCTGAATAAAGATATAAGATTTCACAGGTCAAAGTAATAATAATATAGCATGCAACATTTAGTGCCCACATTTGATACAGTTAATGGTAAAGTCACATTAAATAGCTTTCTTGCCTCAAAAATGAGAGAAATATTTTATTTCAGACCTTTGATAATATCTGAGGAAAGCTCAACATTACAAAGAACTTACAAACTAAAGATACATGTATATACCTCCTTTACATGAGACACAAAATTCATGTTATAGTTCATGTAAACAACTTTTAATATACTCTGGTATCAGAAGACATAATATCAAAATCCTTTGTAGCCATTATAAAATACAAACATCATCTTATGGAAATACCATTATGGCAGTGTATCGGAATACAGCATTTTGACAATAACAATACCATGTTTTGCTAAAATTAATCATTCACACACAAATTTCTTTAGTAGGAACACCTAGTCAACCTACCTTCTGTTTTTCACATTCACATTTTCCGCACACACACCTTCCAAAACCACTACAAACTTGAGTGGTTGTAACATTAACTTGGTTGCATTGTGATGTATCAGCTTGGGACGCACTACCACATTGACATTGTTTGCCAAACCGACCTGGATTACAGTAGCATATACCACATTGGTATGTTCCAGTCTCGTTGCATTTGGGAGAATTTTTAATTCCTTTATCAAGTCTTTCACAAGGACAGTCGCAGAGCATCTTTATGTTAACAACCACATCACCAAACCCGGGAATACTTATGGTAAACCTACAAGAAATATGACAGATATAGATAATAGAGGTAGAAAATCTTTATCACGGCAGCTTGAAAATCAATTATTTATTTATTTATAATGATATCATATGCTTATCATGTCATGGACCTGGACGATATAAACATTGGGCTACATTCTGAGAGATATTTCTCTAATCATGGGGAAGTAACATTGTTGAAAATTCTTGTTTATATATGAATTGAAAATTTAAATACATTGAGGTAAAGTTGTGGCTCATGCAGAAGTGACAGTGCTGTATACAGAATACTTTACATGTAAGTACTGAGACCGTGATGGATCGAAATATATAACTTCACACTATTACGTCCAGAAAATATTTAAAATTTCATTATTAAAAATAGGACTTTCACAATATGTATACAGAATAAAAGTAAACAGTATGCCTTTTTCTCTTTCTCTTCTTCTTCTTCTGTAAACAGCTTCAGATTTTTAGATGTTTTTACTGTTCACCTTTCCTATCCTATTTTATTATCAATTGACTTACATTCTATCTATGCTGGGATCTTTTGGACAACTGAGTGCTGAAACCATAACATCAAAAGCAACTTCCTGTTCTATTCCAATCCCACCACACTCATTGTTAGCTATCAACTTTGTACATCCCTGTGTAGGTTTATACTTGACAACAATGTCTTTGGGAGAATCATCATTAAGACGAACAGTTGTTGCAATTTGCTAAATTTGTATACAAAAATTAAATACTCTCTTGAAGCATGAAAAACACTAAAGTTTGGATAGATAGCTTGTGATTAGCTTTTAATATATTATCATGTGGCACTATGTTGTTTTATCACATGGCATGCACTATGTTGTTAAAATCAAGGTTATCTATATAATTCTTTAAAAGAAAACATTGATGTGCATATTTTAACAACTTAGTAACTTGTTGTTGATCTACAAAATACTGTTTCATGTATTTATAATACTTTGCTCTGCAAAACATTATAAGTACAACACTTGCCCCATGCTTTTTTTTTTAATGGTCTATATATGTTTTGTACAAATTTCAATGCAATGACACTATCTAGAATCTATTTATTTATTGATGTAGTATTGAAATATCTTTAGAAAGTCTCATTTGATTGGATCATTTAATGATAAAGCTTCTTGCACTCAAGAAAACAATTATCAAGAATGCTAGTACAAGAAACAAGTTCTCTTTACTGTTCTATCCAGTTTTCCCTCTTACATCCCTGCTATTGTAGAGAGTTTGGTAAACCAACCATTAAATCTTACCTCATAATTCTTCCTAATGAGTTCTACAATGTTGGAGGAGTCTGCCTTCAATGCCCCAAAAGAAGAACCAAGATCCTTCCATTCTTCTGTTAAACTCTATGCATATAAACAGATGTTTAAGATTCATTATAAATTATACAGAAAAAGCAGAGAAGATAAAGAAATTGACACAAAACCTTAATTTGACAACATCACTCAAAAAGAGTGTTATAAAGGCTAAAATATGTGCATTACTGTACCCTTTTCTTTCCTCCAAAGACTTTGATATTATATTGGGGTTTGGTTATCATAACCTGTTATAAGAAAATGTTTGAAGTCTAGGAAAGGCAATTCATAAATCAGAACTACAATACGACTACAAATATAATTCCTGTACAAGTGCCAATGTACACTAAGAATATCTTATTTATTTTAGTTCATATTATGTTGTGCAGAGTGGTTATTTTGACCCATATTTTACATGCCAAAACATCAAATTAATCTATAGTGATTTAGTCATGCAGGAAAAGATCTGGTATTACTCAAGCCAAACAAATTATGCAAATACACTATTCTTCCTCAGAATGTGAGGGAAACTGTCCTTATTCCTGGGGAACAACTGTAAACATGCAATCTGCCTGTGAACTTTTGGCTTCACTCTTACCATCTGGACTGGTAAGGAAATGGTGGAAGCAATTTATAGAGTATAGTATGGACATTATAGGTGTTATATCCAATTAAAAGAAACAATATTCTACAGTTCAGGTAAAAACAACAGCAATGAAGTATAGAGGAAAAAGTTATGTAACGTACCCTGTAAACCTCGATAACATCACTTGTAACAGCAAAAATAGGTACAATTTTGTGTTCTTTTAATTTTGCTTTCAATAACGACACCGATGGGTAATCCTATATCACAACAAATAGAAAATATACCAGAAGATTAAAAGGGAGGCTGGGAATTAAGATGGGGCAATGTTCTTAGTCTGACGAGTTGTGAAATAAAATTGCACATTTAATTCTGGTATTTATTCATCTATAATTTGGATGGCACAGTTAGCCTGACCTAAGTAAGACATTGGTGGATGGTACACAGACCTTTCAATTCACAATTTGTCATAATATGTATGCACATGAGACTTGTGATTTACATCGTTCAATTTCAGTTACCAGCAAAGTCATAACATATGCTTAGTAATAACACACATATTAGAATTCTTAATTATTTTAAAATAATGAAAGTTCAAGTAACTAAGTCTTAAAGAAGTTCTATATCAGGTATCAAGTTTAGCATCATCTGTAATTCCAGAAAATATTCCTTTAAGGAAACAGTTGATTTGTTTACACAGTTCCTTTACTAGATATTGTGATGTTGGTATTAGTCAATTCAAGTTCAAAGAACACCAAAAACAACATCAAATCAACAACATCAAGTTGAAAAAATTGACTTATCTATCTATATTGATGTGAAGCTCCTTCAACAAAGTTATGGGATCAACATTTAGTTCAAAATATAGAAACTTCTTAGGTTAGTCAACATTTTTGGGAATAATGGATACTGACTGTCTATATTATTGGAAATACATACCATTTCATTACTCTTAGAGTACTGCTTGATGACAGTAGCAGTAGTACCATCAATAAGATGACACTGACCATCATTAGGTACAGTAATACCACCAATCTAAAAGTAAACTATTTGTTTACATGAAGTTCTTAAAAAGTCAAATACCACTCTCCTACACAGAGGGTAGTTAGTACTTTTAAAGATACTATGGGCAAGTATTTACCAACCAATCTCAAAATCTCAAAAGAAAACATGGTTTCTATCAATACCATCTATTTGTTAAATCCAAAGCAAAGAAATATTTTGACTTGTTTCTACAGTAACTTTTTATATAGGAAGTTATAAATCACATATCTAATATCTAAATTGGATAAGCATTAAAAGCTTTTTCATTTAGAAAATATTAGATGAAAGGGAATCTTTTAGTACAATTATAGCTCTTGGGTGAAGTAATTGCCTTATAGAAAAACCATTATCATTATAAGAACAATCAGGGTGTATTATTATCAGCTTTATCAACTTTATTTTATTTTTGTGCAATTATCAACCCCCTGGACAAATAGACAAGAAATCATTGATTATTTGGTTCATCCCTGGATACAAAATGCATTTACGCTAAAACAAAAGTATGAAATGCTACTCTCAATTATAATATTTCCCACAAATGTAATATTTAGCCTGGATTCTGATTTCCCAAATAGAAACTATTTAGAATTAGATGTCTACTTCCCTTCAAAATTACTCTTTACGCTGGCATTCTAATTCCCACAAAGGAACTCTTCAGCCTGGATGCCTACTTCCCACAAAGGAACACTTCAGCCTGGATGTCTGCTATAGATAAGTATAAGACACAATCTGTACAGAAAATTGCTTATAATTGTAAGGCAATGTTTGTGTGAAGTGTTTTATGAATATTGATATTATTTTATGTACTAAAATAACCGTGTTTTCTATTTATGAATGCAAGGTGTTAAGAAGATCACCTGTATATAAAGAAACATTTCCTTTAAAGGGCACTTATCACAGACATGAATTCTTTATACCAGGGCATAATATTCTAGGAATGTGGGGCACGCCTTCGCAAAGGAGGTAAATGGACATATTCTTTGTAAAAAGGGCACTTTTTTCATTCTCCAGGGCAGCATTACCCAATATGCCCCAAAATTTTTGGAACTTTTATATGGTATTAAAATTAGCACCTTTTTAGAAACAAGGGAATTGCCTTCGATAGTTGAAGGCAAAAAGGTCTAGAATATGAAAACTGTTAATAATGGCCGATATATCCAGGTTGACCTATTTCCTAAAATTTTAACATTGCATTAAATAAAAGAAGTACTGATGAAATGAGTAACCTTTCCATCACCAGCAATGTGAGGGCTTGCATCTGTAACAAATACAACAATTCGTCTAGCTGTTTTTGCATCCACCCATCCAATTTTCTAAACAGGAAACAGTTTATAAAGACAATGACTATCCAAACACTAATAGTATAATAAACACAAATTTTGAAATAATAGTATAATAAATAAATGTAAGATGTTAACCTTTAAAAATGCATAAGCATACAGGGTCCGAATTAACTGATAAAAGGGGGATTGCGAAATTTTTTTAGGTTTCGCTATGCGATTTTAAGAGTTGGAATCGCGATTTTTAAAGCTTATGAATGCAATTTCAATATAGTGGGACTTAATTTATTTTTACTATTAGTTATATTAATCTTATAATTCACAAATATCAAAGTTGCAAATAATAGATGAGAATAAACAAACAAGAAGCTCTCAAACTCCACAAAACAGTGCTGTCGTTTCCGCTATCTGCATCACCTTCCATTTTTATTTTACATACGTGCTATCGGGCCAATGATATCACGTGTGTACTTCAAAATAAGCACTGTGAAATTCACGGCTACCTACCGACAAGCATAAACAAAACAAAAATAAACATTAAAAACATGCGACAAGAGGAAAGACTGTTTTTTATCACTATTGGTTATTATCTCGGAAGAATAGGTTTTAAATCGCTAACGCAAAAGTAAATAATTAAAAATATATATATCTAGTCAGTTAAAAATATATATACCTAGTTAGAAAAAAACGTCTAAAAAACATTATTTACAAATAATTAACAAACAACAATACAACTACGAGTTTTTCCTTAATATTGTTCATGATAAAATATTACTAAAAATCTAAGTTATAAACAAAGTAATTGAGAAGTGTAGCGTACCCGTTATCAACTTTCTATTTGCATTCAATGATATTA
>JANTOQ010630455.1:0-10421 GCA_027564595.1 Bythotiara depressa
TTGTGTATAAAATCAAAATGACACACTCGAAGCATTTCATAGTTATTATTTATTTGCTTAGTATACCCAGAAAAAATCTTTTTTCACGGGGAAACTTTTTTTATCATAATTTGTAAACACATTTTTGCTGAAATACGAAAGAAGAAAAAATTTCATTCAGATATGGTACTCTGCTACCTTAATAAGCCAGATCAAAATTTGTTTATGGATAATTGGAGAATTCGGATGTCTTCTAATAATTTATCACTATTAATTAACACACCAAAATGTTTTAGTAGTTCTTTTCCTAGAGCATTGTTTCTTTTTATTGTAATAGACACTGTTAAGAGTTAAATGGAAGGATTACATTTAGTAGTATTTCGACCTAGTCCCCAGGGCATCTTTTACTTTTTAAAAAGAGGTATTTGTTTTTCGACCTCGTCCCCAGGGCATCTTTTACTTTTTAAAAAGAGCATAGCCTTCAAAAATCAATGACCATGGAACGAAGTTCATTGTATTTTCTAGTCTATTCAGTTATTATATAAAAACAAGACAATTTTCGTTAGCTGGAGTAACGTTACAAAAGAATCGAATTTCGAATAACACATTCGCTACATTTACAGTACTTGCAAAATGTATAAAAGGAGGATCTTATTTATAAAATTTAGTCAAGTTATGCCATGGGGCGTATAACATGTTAAACTCGCCATCAGGTCATTGGCACTCCGACATAATGGACACCAACCAACAAAGATATGTACGATACTGGAGAGTTATTACGGAATTGCTGTTACACGACAAGCAATTCACAACCTACTCAAGAAATGGGACAGTAAAGAAACCGTTGGAGACATCGGACCGTCTGACGACTTTCCACCGGACGTATCCAACGAGATGCTCAAATTCATAGACAGTGCGCTGAGCAAAAATGATGAGCTAACAGCTCCTGGTTTAAAGGAGTCCATCTTGAAGAAATTTGGAACAGAATTCTCCCTTACAAAAGTATGCACCATTAGAAGAAAGGTCGGTTGGGTGTGCCGTGGCAGTAGATACTGCCAGTTAATAAGGGAGAAAAAGAAACCTGCACAAATGCAGTATGCCCTCGAACATATTGCAGCTAATGACAAATTTCTGGATGCACTGTTTACTGATGAATGCTCTGTCCAGATGCAGTCAAATGGCCAATTGACCTTTCATCGATGGTGGGAAACGCCTGTCCTGAAAGGTCAACCTAAACATCTGACCAAAGTGCATATTTGGGCAGGAATATCAGGAAAAGGATCCTCACCAGTGTTGGTGTTCGAAGGCATCATGGACGCAGATTTCTATGTCTCAGAAATTGTGGAGAAAGTGGCAATGCGTTTCTTAGCTTTGCTTGGTCCACACAGGTTCATACAGAACAATGACCCAAAACACACCAGTAAAAAAGTGCAGGAGGCCTACAAACGCTGCAATATAAACTGGTGGAAAACACCATCAGAGAGTCCTGATATGAACTGCATTGAAAACTTGTGGCACGAACTAAATACCATCTCAGAGTTCGTGTAAAACCCAAACGAAAGGAGAAACTTGTCACCGGTATCCAGGATTTTTGGAGAAATCTACCACTGAAAGATGTTCAAGATACATCGACCATCTGGAGAAAGTGTTTCCTGCGGTGATTCGAGCAAAGGGTGCTGCAGGCGGGTACTAAGACCATAATTAAACGGCTTTAATTAAAGCCACAAACTTCTTTAAACATTATTCACAGTAACGTATGAAATGGAGAGGGGTGAGGATATATATTTGTAAAACAATGACCCCGAACCTGTATGAATCATCAGCTTACCCCCTGGAAACATAACTAAGAAAAACCCCGTAAATTTTTATTTGGAATAGCCCATTGGGTGAGCAGAATGAAAACATGCCAAAAGCATGAAGAATACGAAACATACACAAAGACAGAAATAGGGGGGGAAATACGCAAATGATCCCAATCAATCAACATAGGCCACGTTTATATGGATATCAAAGGCGAAGTGAAATCAAACCGAAACGAACTTTTTTTCTTCCACCCGAAAGCGAATTTTGTAAACAAGAATTTGCTCATTAAAATTTAGCTATAGGACCATTCAAAAAGTATGAACGCAGTATTTCGGCTAAAAGTTTGTCTACCTGAAAATCTTACACCAATTCGAGATTTCACTTCGGTTTGACTGATGTATAAAACTACAGATGATTGAATTGAATTTCACTCCACCCAAGGCATGTAAACAAAAGAAACGTACAGTATACCAAATAAAAGTGAACCACGAAAAAATATCAAATCATAAATATTTCTGAAACCATTGCAATAGCGCACGTAGTCTGATATAAAGTCTCACCTCTATTTGTTTGTCATTTAAAAATAGTTGGACAGAATACAAGTCGCACCCCCTTTTCCAGGACAAAGTTAAGAAAAGTTCCAGCTCAAGTATATATAAACCAAAAAATAAGAATTGAATTTCCTGATTAAAACAGCACAACTGATGTAATTACCACCCCCGGGATGCATCAAGTCTTTTTTTTGTCTTTCAATTGGTGTTATATATGTTAATCTTACAGGTACATTTTTTAAATGATAAATTTTTGGTTGCCAGCATAAGGACCATCTGGGAAAGTACAATGTTCGATTACGAAGCCATTGCAGTGGCACAATATATATGCAGACTGTTTGGGAAATTAAATGTTCGATTACAAAGCCATTGCAGTGGCACAATATATATGCGGACTGTTTGGGAAATTAAAATGTTTGATTATAAAGCCATTGCAGTGGCACAATATATATGCGGACTGCCTAGGAAATAAAAATGTTTGAATGTGGGGAGCTATATAAGGAACGCGACGATTCTTTCTTTGTTGTCGTTATCATTCAACATGAGCTTGAGATGGGCGTTAAGTAAAACGAAGGCACCGACCTGTGGTGCTTTATTTCCCAGATGAAGATAAATTTAGTATCGTCAAGAGTAGCTTAATTGATGGAGATGGAGAAAACAACTTCTTCGTAAATAAAGAATGCAACATTGATTGGGAGGTGGGAGATGTGCGTTGCAGAGTAATGGATTTTGGAGGTAAGGATATACTTTACATTAAATTGCTTATGATGCAGAAACAATCTTAGATCGTTCAGATTATATTATATACTTGTGAAATTCGTATTATAAATTATAAATTCTTATTATTTACTCATCTGAATAGACAATCATAAAAGTAGGATTAATTCAATCTATTTTTCAGACTAAGTTATCGATTTTCCGTCATTAGTTACGAAAAATTATTTATTAACAGGGAAAAAGTAATTTGTATGTTTTCTAAGCAGTTACGAAACTTCTTATATTCATTATGACAAATTTGACACTAGATAATTGGTGTACCTTATCTACACGATTTAGGGGACTGGAAGAAAAGAAAAAGAAAAAGAAACGAAAAAAAGATATCAATCATAAAATCAAAAAGAAACAAAATCACAAAACAATACAAAAATTCAAAGAAAAAGAACAGGCAAAACACAGAAAGAAAAGGAAAAGGTACGTGTTAGATACACAGGACTTCCCAATCAAACATTAAAAGTAAATTTGTTTTATAAATCAAATACAAAAATTTAATTTATATATTCAGGAAATTCCCTGATTTCCAGTTTGCCTGTGAACCTTGGTGATGCTTTTCAAGGCTAATAATAATTTTGGCCTGTGAACCTTGGTGATGCTTTTCAAGGCTAATAATAATTTTGAGAGGATTGGAAGAAAACAAAAAGAAAAAGAAAGGAAAAAAAGATATCAAAGAATAAAAAAAAATAATAAATTTAACTGGTCAAAGAAATTATGAATTAAAAATAGACATTTTCCAAAAAATGGAAGTTCAGTATATGTAGACATCGGCATTTTTGACCAGCATCAATTACTGCACAATTGTTTTCCTTCATACAAGACACATTGTAGTTTTTCTTGTTTCAGATTGCACACATATCTATTATTAATTAATTAATAACCAGCCATTAATAAGTTTATTTGATCTTAGATTATGAACACAAACATACCACCACTCGACTCATGGAACAATATAATTTCGTCAACACCAACTAATGCAAGTTAGATTCTGTATCAATTTCTAGTGCCTTCCTTGTATACATTTTCACGACGTCCATAAAAGAAGTCAAAGTCTCTCTTACATTTATCTGTTGTTTACTGACTTCTTTATTCTTTAGGATATTGAACTTGATTTTTCGATATCCTCTGGCAGTGATGAGGAGTGTGTCGAGGAGATACAATTTGAAATGTCTGAAGCATGCTTCAAATATCTGCTGAAGCAGAATTTCAAGTTGCAGCAAGAAAATTGGGCACTAAGAGTTAGAATGGAAATTTTAGAAGAAAAAGTAAACAACATGGTACCATCATCCACTAACACCACCCAAATGACACCTACACCAGTTCTGCCTGAAATCCCAACAATCAGGAAAGACATGCGGAAAGAAGCTGTTAAATTTAAGGAATTTGACCACAATATGCCAATACCAAAGCAACTTTTGAAGGAAGCAGGTATTGTTCAAATACAGTCTTGTAGCCATAAAAACTTTGCAAAAAATATGTTAGAGCATATGTACTATGGCAATACAGAGCAACTTTTAGCGAAAAATGTATGCAGCAAACTTGGTAAGGATCCTGTACCAAAAGAAAAAATAGCTATTAAAAAAACCATAGTGCATAAATTTTACCCGGAGTTCATGAGAGGTCCTTGAATTTAAAATGCCAAACTCCTCTGGACTAAACTTCATTGAGCCAATTTGAAACAATTCCTGAGAAGTACCAGGAAAAAAACAAGGATGGAAAATTTGAAGAGAAAAAGTGTTCCGAAACAAAAACGTGTTACAACAAAAACAACATATGCAGATGTTTACTTAAAATTAGTAGAACGAAGATGGACATATTTGAAGCATAAATACCAGGTCCATAATGACAAGTACCACTGGAATTATATACTGAGTTTCAAAGATCATGGTGATATTTTTCATTATGATTTCAGTTTAAGGCAGAACCACAACCTTCCCATTTTAATAAAGCTCAGTTTTCATTACACTGTGCTGTAAGACATTGCATGGATAACTCCATCCAATATGAATATCATTTGGCAGACGGTACAAAACACGATTCTTCTGTTGTTTCTATAGTAACAGAATGCTTGTTAAAATATGAGCTACCCAATGTAATCAGAATAAAGTCAGAAAATTGTGCCGTGCAGTACAAATGTGCGGAGGCTTTTGGAAGGTGGCAACAATTGTCAGCTACTTTGAGTAGAAAAAGTAATTCTTTACTATGGAGCAACTGGTCACGGCAAAGGTCTAGTGGATTCAATGAGTTCATTTGGTGTCAAAAACCCACTAAGATGAGCAGTCTATACAGAAGACCTTGCATTTGATTCAGCACTAGACATTGTTAATGTGTCTATCAAATTCAATTTACATGGCATGTGTTGATGTTAGAAAGGGTGCAGAAAATCAGTCGGATATGAACTTACATGTTATAAACCGGAACTAATATAAGGAATGTGTTCATTTTGAAGTTTAAACTGATAGGTGGAAGGTACAAAATTGCTGTTTCTTTTTTTAAAAAGCGTATGTTTTTGTACGTATGTATGCTTTTGGTATTATCCCCCCTCTACTGTATACATACTTTATGGATGGTCCGTATTAGCAACAGGTCACTTCTCCGAAAGTCAACTTTCACAGTCAATCTGTTATATTTTAGATCCTACCTTGGCAGGGATCAATAAAGATATCACTAACGATAAAATTCCATTTTGGTGGGAAGACGTTGAAGATATCAAAGATTTTGAAATGATGATCTTTATGATATACAATAAGGTACAGTTTTTTGGGTGTGTATTGTTAACTACATTTTCCCTTTCAATTATTCCTGTCATTCTACCTTAATGGTAGCGATTTTTGTAATTTTTGTCTAATGTGAAATAAACCAGAATTTTCCATCCATGAAATTTAATTCTCGCAAAATGCGATTTTATAACATTTTTATGTAATAAAATTTACTAATAAATCCAAAAGTGCAGTTTTGACATTATTTTCACTAGTAAAAACACATGTTTATTGGTAAAGATGTTAATTTATTGAAAGTAAAATCATAAACACTAGTCCATTTCCATGAGCTCATCTGTGGTGTAGCAAAAGCTTTAAACTATTATTTATGAAACAGAAGTATTTTCTTACCAAATATATTGTTTAATTATTTATTTTATCTTAGACCATTTCTGTTTTTGGAGGTGAATCAGGGTACCAGATATCTCTTTGACTTTATAACAAAATTCTCATCCACGCTATGATAATCTTAATTATGAGAATTAGCAACCGGTAAAATTAATTTTTTTAAATGCCAAACAAACTGCCAAAATTAAATTCCCAAAAAATTCTTGTAAATCTGCCAACCACGGAATTCTGGAAATTTTCTTTCATAAAAGTTTCTATTTTTCAAATTAACAATTCCATAATGAATTGAATATTCAAACTAATAATAAGGAAATGTTAAAAAATGAAATGTTTCATTAGTATTACAAAAAAAATATTTGAAACCTTTCAAAAAACAATAGAAATGACAGTGAAACGTTTCTAAAAGTAAATTTTTGTTTTGAAATGTTTCATTCTAGCATTTCTGAAACGTTTCAAAGTATTCATGCTTAAAGTCGCATGGAAAGTCACATTTATGTTTAAATTGTTCTTGAAATTTTAATCATTAGTTTACCAGTTTCAAAATAAACAAGATTATACTGAAATATCACAACTGTTGGCAATCACTATTATGTAGTAACAAGGGCTCTCTACTGAGGTTACTGCAACATCAATATTTTGATTAGCCAATAAATTTGTTTTATAGTCATTTGTTTCAAAACAAGGTGGGATCTTGTACATACTTGCATATAATTATAACCATCTTGAAGCATAATATATCTTTGTTTATTCCAACAACAGCTAAGAGAAACCTTTTGTCTGTTCAATTGAAAATTAAAAATAAATGAAATTCATAAAATATTTTTTGCAGAATTTTGGTTGGCAAAGCAATATTAATATATGGATATACATGGCGCCTGATAGAACAATGCATTGTTACAAAAGATCTGGGAATACTATTATAAAAATTGATGATTTGGCCGATGTTGGTATAGTGGTGACAAGCATACCTAACCAGTGGCCACTACTATTAAAAGGTAGGGTACAAAATATTTAGTTAATATTAATGACTGATTCCGAGAGGAAAGATTAATATCACATATTTTAAATGTATAAATACTGAAATAATATATATGAAATATGCTCAATTCATATAATTTATTTATCAACACATAAGGCCATAATAAATTGACCTCATGTTTTGTATGCCTGCATGTATTTAATTATTTTGTTCTCAGTTGATGACTTTTTTCCCCAAAATATGTGTTTAATTTTAATTTTTATATACCCAACATTGAACAAGAAAAACTATTATATACAAATTTATTTATAAAAATGATTTCATAATAAAGAGGAGAGGTTTTTAATAGACTATTCTAAACTTCTCCTTGAGAATATAATGAAATTACTGAAATGGTTCGTAATAAAGGACCTGTTATTGTTTCTGTTTTATTGTCTAAATGATACGGTATAAAACGGGAGAATATTTAGAAATACGAACCGCCAGCATACTTTATACTGGTATATTATAGTTATGTGATAAAGAGGTTTTATGTAAAATAATGGTTAACAGCATTGTCTTTGATTTCTTTTCTATTATCAGTTAAGTAAATTAGGTTAGTTAGTTAATTACAAGTTTAAGACTTTAGAGAGACATTTTTGTTGTTGTTGTTGATAAAAAACAGGACAGTATTTTTGTTTTGACATATGTAGGCATACAAAATAGAAGGTTGTTCTCTGTGCATTTTTAAGCTGAAATATGTCAACAGTGTGTCATAACCATTCATCATAAAAAGTTTAACAAATGTCTTTAACATGCAGTAGTACTATATATAAAGTTTTTATTTTGATATGAAGAATTCTGTATGAGCTGACTCTACATGTGAACTGGCATTAAGTCTTTCCTATGTTAACTCCACATTCAGTGTATTTGTTTTCCTGACAATAAATATGTTTCTATATATTATGATTTCTTTTTTAAATGTTTTTCTGGAGTAGCCCAATACTGGAAAGCATTTAGCAACAAACCAATACACTTGTTATATTCTTGTTTTTAGACAACACAAATTTTCTTTAAGTGAGATTTGCATATGTTAGTGACTCCAAGAGGCACCAACCATAAATACAACTGCCAATTTAGCATAAAAGAAAAGCCAAAACTTAGTGGAAAAAAAAAAGAATAGATAAGGAGAGTAGAGAAACAAACAGTGAAATATGTGAGATTTTTTACATTTTTAATCGTACGTGTTGATATTGTGTGAGAATATTTTTATCCATCATGAGACTCGATCTAATGGCTTTATCTGAGTCTCACAGTGTGGATCTGTGAGAGTTGGCAAGTATACTGCAACTCTGAATGAATCATATTTTCCATTTTAGTGAATTATTACCTAAAATAATAATAATTTAATAAAGAGTGATGGCTTATTTAAAGCATTGGCGTAATAATCATGCAACTGTTGAAGCTCTAGCTTTAAGTGACGGGGAACTAGAGAAAGAGCTAGTATTTACAGAATCTGTGCCACCTTTTTGCAATGCATCCTTTGCTGGTTCTCATGTTTCAGATGAGGTTAGCCTGTGTAACGTTTTGAAGAGCACAATATTGAACTTCTTGACAGCTCCTCTGAATCTGATATGGAGTTTTCTGAAGAGCTTGCATCATGGGCAGTTAGAAATAGGTGCACTCATTCTTCAGTCAATGAGTTACTTAAAATTGTCCGGAAGAATGGTGAAGAATCTTTGCCAAATGACTCCCGAACATTGTTGAAAACACCCCAACAAGTTCATTATGACATGAAATGTGGTGGCTCATTTTCATATCTTGGCAGCAGAAATGGTACAAGTAAGGTTTAGAGGATATAATATTGATTTAATTGTTAATGTTGATAATGGAGTACCACTTTTCAAATCATTTCTGTGCAATTATGGCCAATACTATATGTGCATTCCAATGATTGGATCCATTTGTTGTTGCAGTTTATTGTGGTTCTTCAAAACCAAATTCCATTGACGATTACATGCATGATTTCTTTGAAGAATATGACTCATTGAAGCATAATGGACTCACTCACAATGGCAAGATATATGAGGTAAATATCAAGGCACTTGTTTGTGATGCTCCTGCTCGCCAATTCTTAAAGTGTATCAAAAGCCATAATGCGTATTTTGGATGAAAACGTTGCATTGTGAAAGGCAGGAGAATAGAAAATAAATGGTTTTTGATGAAATTGATTGTTCTTCTCACTCTGATGAAAAACATCAATCAGCCCAAAATCTTCTGACAGATTATAATTTCCCATGTATCAGTGGGTTTCCTTTAGATTACATGCACCTTGTATGTGTGGGTGTTTCTGGTCACACCAGATGGGCCGAGAAAATGTAGACTGTCAGTGCGTCAAAATGAATAGATTTCAATTATACAGTCACTGCATGGGAAATTACCAACTGAATTTGCATGGAAGCTCCGCTAGAACGTTAAAGGAAATGAAACGATGGAAGGCAACAGAGTTGTGACAATTTCTGCTCTTTACTGTTCCTGTGGTGTTAAAGAATAATATCCCTAAAAATGTATATGAACATTTTTTAACACTATTTATTGCCATTACCATATTAGTATATAGTTGTAATGATGACAGAAATGACAATTTAGAGTATAGTGGACAGCTTTTGGAATATTTTGTTGAAAATTCTGCAGATATTTATGGCAGTATTTTCCCTGTGTATAATGTTCATAATTTGGTTCATTTGTCTGATGATGTATATAAATTTGGTTGCTCCTCGGAAAAAATCTCCTGCTTTCCATTTGAGAACTACTTATAGGTGCTCAAAAGTTTTTATCCATAGTGCCCACAATCCTGTATCCCAGGTTGTTAAAGGGTAATCTGATGGCAAGTATTCTATGAAGAACAGAAACACTGTCATTTCAACAAGAAAAATAGATTTTTGTTAAATAATAATTGCATTGCTTTTGTGTAAGGTGAGAGAGGATGATAATTATATTTGTGATGTACTGAAACAGACTCACATGGAAAACTACAGTCCTATGTAACTCACAATTGTTAAATTTAAATTTAATAAGATCTGGAAGAAAGCACACAAAGCAAAGGATCGTTAATAAGATGGAAATTAAAAGAAAATGCATTGTTTTTTACCCTGTGAGAAAGGGTGTGTTGTATTTCTGATTGGCTCAAAATTAAAACTACGAATTCTCAGCTGAAAATTATCCAAATATAATAATCAATACCATTTTTTG
>JANTOQ010630566.1:0-10421 GCA_027564595.1 Bythotiara depressa
CATATTTTATATTTTGATTTTTCTGTTTTAAAGTGAGCTTATGTTGTAAATTTGATGTATATTGAATATAAAAAAAATAAATATAAAAATAAAAATCCTGCTTTAAACGTACAAATACTGAAATATACGGACGACTTACGCGGTATGACACATTTCCGTTTATTTCCGTATATTAACTTCTGATAAATGAGGAAAAATTCGTATAAATTCGGAACTATCCTGAGTAATTATACGGTATATAATTGTGTACGTATTTTTCCGCGTCTAAAAGAGTACCTTTCCGTTGAATTCCTATCCCGGATAAGTCCGTATAATTCAAATAATGCGGAAATTTTTGTCTCCGTATTCGTCTGTATTTCTAACAAATCCGGAGTAACACGATTCAATTTTATACCGGATTATCATATATTTCACGCAGTGAACGTTTTCTTGTTGCTTATCGACAAACACGTTGTTTGTGGGTTAAGTGAAGCCAGCTTAAGAGATAAAATTTGCTACGTTTTTATGTGTGCTGAGATGATCAATGGGAATGTTTGTTTGTTTGTTTGTTTGTTTGTTTGCAATTTATTCTAAGTCGGAATAATAAGTAATATTGACAAATAGTTTCCAAAATAAATTTTAAAAACTAATCAAATCCGACTGATATACTTAACATATATAAATTAAAGAATATTTATAATTACATGTTTTAATAAAAATCAAAAACTAACTTAACCGTCTCAAATATTTAAATTTTTTATCGCTTTTTTAAATCGGTCAAATTTTGACAATTTTTTACTTGATGAGATATTCGTTTGGAAGGATGCAAAATAATACCATTTTGGCTGAATCGCTTGGGCCTTGTTATTTTATGTTCCTTCTAAGTGACATTTGACAGTGTATATCTGGGTTTGATGCTGATCAAGAACCTACTTATTTAATCTTTAATCCATAAGCATACCTCCTGGTTATATTAAACTTTCCATTGGAAACCTTTATAAATTTATGAAGAACTTAGCAGCTTCATATAAATTTATTTTATATTATATTTCCAATAATTAACCCCCTGTAAAACGATATAATTTTATAGTTAAAAGAATTAGATTTTAAATGTTTGAACATATTATTGCTGTTTGTTGAAGGTGTAAAAGGAAAAAGTCAATAAACAACAAAAAGAACACAGAATAAAAAATTGTAGCTAAATAAGTTTGTAGCTAAAAAGAGAGTTTGGTAAATCCGTGCCACCGTGCTCCGGTGCTATCTGTACTCTCGTGCTATTTCTAAAATGGGGACCAACGAATGTGGGAATTTTTATGTCGGTGTTAATGAATTATAAAGGAAACCCAGAATACACTATTCGATAAAGTTATGGCCAAACCAGTGCGCATGCGCAAACCATTTCTGTCCGCTTGCGTCATTCCGATTGGAATTTCATGTCGGTGTTAATAAATTACAAAGGAAATTGATCACGGCCTATTTGTTAAACTATGACCAGATCAATGCGCACGAGCAATCCTTTTCTAGAAGGTTTTTTCCGTTTTGGTCGTAGTTTTATGTCGGTGCAAGGATATATACGAAGCAAGCTTGGTCGGTGTTAATAAATCACAAAGAATTTGATATTTGATACATCAAACTGAACTCACTGCTGATTGATGTAAAAATTATAATCATATAATTTAGGTAAACTTTATTATTGTTAAACCACGGTATCGTTCATATAAACAATACACGAAATGTTTTCTTACAAATAATGCCGCTACAAAAAATGACAAACTTGGCGCAATCAGCCGGTAGGTAGTCTAACCACAATTCTGAAAAGCTTTGTGTAAATTTGACTCTGCCAAGTGATTATTATGCACCAATGTTTACCTGCTTAATAAAAGAAAAAAAAACGCAATTGAAAGTTCGTCTTTACGGGTGGGCCTTTACTCATTTTATGAGAAACATTGTAAAAGCACGATAGAAGTTAGAAAAACGAATTATACAAATATGGAGAGGTAAGTCAATATTACCGTAAATAATCGACTAAGCGTGGCTTTTGAAATAGTACGAGGATGTACGGCGTATGCGTATGCTCACTCTGTACTAGTTTTCTGTGACAGCATTCTACATATAAATTATGCCGACACCAGGGGTAATCATGATCCGCTTTTATCTTTGCAATCACACATAGCTGACTGGAAATATCAAAGTTCTTATTTCACACCTACATTTTGTCAACATCGAGGGGTAGTTATTTTCAATCAAATGTGATCCTATTCACGCTATGAAAGCATTCTAACAAATCTTTTTACAAACATCGAAGGGTTTTTTCATCCATTTTTATCTTTTTAATATTAAGTACTTGACTATATATATATAATTTCCATACTCCACTCCCCCCGGGTTTACGTATTAACACCAATCTCTCTCTCCAAAAAAGGTGTTCTGGCATAATTTTATGTGACACAAGGGTAAAAGATTATCCATTTTTATCTTTACAATCATAAGTAACAGAAAGACAATACATCACATATTCTATGCCCCATTACCCCCTGGGTAATGTAATAATACTATTTTGTATTTAAAAAGTTTTTAAAATCACAGCAGGGGGAAGTTTTTCCAGTTTTATTTATGCAATTTTAGGTAACTGACACTGGCTGGAAATACAATACGATGATGATGATGATTCACTCTGCACTCTGATTAGAAAACATAAAATTGCAACCGAAATAGAAAAAAACTGACATATGCACGCGCATACTTTATTCTAACACCTATGATTTGTTACTTAAAATTATTATACGGAGAACATACTTTATCGACATATTATAATAGTTGACCTCGTTAATACAAGTTATAAATGGAAAGGGGATTTGTACAGGTCATATTATAGTTAAAACAATGGTATCTGTGAAATTATTCAAAAGTCTCCCTCAACATTATTTTGTAATATTTACACATTCTGCTGCTAGTTGAAGGAATAAAAACAGAAAGACCAGTAAATAGAAGCAATAGCAAAACATAATAAAAAATGGTAAATAAGAAAATGATTTTTCATTGTAAATAACACATATGCATACCTCTTAGTTATATTAAAAAACTCCCATTGGAAACCTTTATGAGAAACCAGTGAGTCTCATCAGCTTTACCAAATTTATTTTTATATAATATTTCAAAAAATTAACTCCCTAGAAAAATTAAAGTAGCCTTTCTTTCACGAATCTATGTTACGACGTCAAATGTTCTGCTGAGTTTCGTGACAAATGTATTTCAAATTCGAACAGTTCAGAGTTGTACATCGATACGGAAAATCTTTGCTGAAGGTTTTAACTCGTCGTTTTTATATTAACGTTAACCAAATAAACAAAAACAATGTTTCTATAATGTTGCCGATATCATCATGAATAATGTTGCTCATTAATGTGAACACTGAGAATCTTGAGTGGTGAGAAATTCTAGCATGGTACCCCGGACAAGAATCTATTCTATACTCAGATTTTGTTCTGTTTTGCTTCTTTCAGATCATTGGAACTAAGGGAAAATTAAGTTGGTAAAAGCTGATGAGAAAAACATGATCTTATTTTTTCCCATGGTTAATAACCGCAAGAAGTTGAGACGTGCTTCATTCACATTCAGGATATACTAACAAGTTAGACAATAATTAATTATTAAATATGATGTGTTTATGGAAAATACGTATCAACCTCAAGTGGCACAATGCGCTACTTGCTGTATCATGGGAAAAATTATTGTAACTCATGGGGTTTTAGATCTCATTCATGTTTTCCACTTTTCCTCAAATACGCAAAATATAAGACTGTAGTTGTTAAGAAGAAACGAGGTAGGAACGCAAAACCCTTTACAAGAATAAGAAAAACTTCGCAAATTGTACATATTTCAAAGTTTTCATTATTTTATGACATTACAAAGCACCCAAATGGACCAATTATGAAACTATGGAATTCCTACCCTGTCCAACTGTGGTGTCAAACCACAGTTACTTCATTGTCAAAGTAGCTAAGATTCTTGCGTCTTAAGTCGTTAGCAAAAATGAAAAATTAAAGTGAACTATTCGAATTAGATACCTCTTTGTACTTTTGTTAATATACAAATATAAATATTCTTCAATATAGTACTGTGCATGGCGTAGTAACACTTTTGTCATCCTAAATTTGTTTGGCATTATGTGGTTTATGATGTGAGTCTTTAACATTAACCGATAACGAAATGTTTTACTTTGGGTGTACATGTACCAATTTTGTTAGGGGGTGGGATAGGCCACGGGTGATGTATTTTCTTGACAACGTTTACAGTGTCTGTAAAATTAAGTAACATTCCCCAATTTGCTACATCACCATTATTCAGGGTTTCCTTATAAACCTTTTCAACTTCAACCGCTGTTAATTCTTTGCTCCATACATTTACGAAAGCAATTTCGCCAAGAAAACTTTCCCCAGCACCGCCAACGATGCAGCGAGAAGTACCGTCCATATCTTGTCCTATTGTAATATATGTCGCCTGTATTGCAAATGGTTTGTACGTATATTCTACCCTTGGATGAACGGTAGATCTGCTGCCGTTTATGTAAAGAGCAATTCCATTATTATTACTCCAGCTGACGCAGATATGATACCATTTGAAGTACCTTATTTTATCATAAGCAAATTTTGATTCTTGTCCACTGGCAGGTTGCAATGACACCTGTATAACACTGTTTCTAATATATATCCGGAACTGGTTGCAATAATCTTTATCTGGATGTACAGACAGGATAATATCTTTCACCCATTTTTCTCCTGTATTGTGATGAGAATTAAACGAAAGGCATGTCGTGAGCTGGTACAATTTAGCTACGTTAGTATGTTTGACAATATGGTCGCGACTTTCTATTTTAAAATAGATTGATCTGTGCAAATTAAAATCACAGTGCGTTCCACTATATTGTTTATTACATTGGCAAGTATATCCCGGGAAGCTACAAGAATTGATACAAACACCAGCATTCTTACAAGGATTTGATTGGCATGAAGCTCCATAGTTGGTATCAATACATTCGCAAGTGTACCATGGATGTTCACAAAGAGAAACGCAATAGTCATGATTAGGACATGGTTTTGAAGCAAAGCAGTGTCGTCCTTGGTACTTACTATATGGATTGGTTTCGATATGTATTCAACCATGTATAGCTATCAACTTTTCTGTTGCAGTATTATGTTTGCTGAGTTCACATTTGTTGGTTAAGGTGTGTATGTTTATTGACTGACACTCCTTATGTTGCATACATCTTATTATGCAATCTTTTAACACGATGTTATTAAATGATGCTATAACGGTTGGTATTTTATGAGAACTTTTCATAACGGAGAACTCTCCAGATGACATACACTCGTTTCTCAAAACATCTGCATGCAACGAACGTAATAATGTAAAAAGAATACTTGTGAAAACGAGCAACGGTGGCATCATTTCCTTTTGTCTATTAAGAATAAGAATGTTGCTTTCGTAAAATCTAGTTGGTTTAATGATTCTTTCCACAACAACACCTTACGTCATTTACTTCTTACAGCTACGATGGTATTACATTTGCTAATTAAAGTAAAACAAAAGGAGAACCACTCATTACATTTAATAAAAAAACGTGTGATAAATCTATTTCATATCTTTAAAACATTTGTGCTTAAGAATTTATCTTTTTGAGTTTACTGTTCGAAAACAAATCACAGTGTAGTTATTTGTCTATACTTTATATGTATTACATATTTATTATATATGACGCACTAAAAATTTAAAGACATTATGAAAGGGTAACGTATCATGTTGAAAGAAATAGTTAATAATTAATATTAATATTAATATTAAATTATAAATTAATATAATATACATAATATACAATTATAACTCCAAGGAACTCCTTTTCGTGAATAAATACACACATAGAGAGTATATTGATGGCCCAAGGGGTTTATGTACACTAGTGATGGACTACTTTTTCTGCGGTGAAAGCGAAAAATAACACCAAGTATTTGTGTGAAAACGTGAAATATGTTCTCTACGACAGGTTTCGAAATAACTTAACGCTTAAAAAAACTGCAGTGGAAAATGACATTATGAAGAATAAAATGATAACAAATGCATTGAACCAAAACGTCCATAAATTTTAACGTTTTTATGCTTCCTTTATCGGATTATAAAAAACGGTAGCTAAAACGGTTTTTTCTTCTTGTTTAACTCAAATCTTGAAACCAGTCAATTTTCAGATATTTAAAGTGGCTAGGCTCTAGGTAGTGCCATTGCAGATTCTCATTAGAAATAACTCCTAGAATAGATCTCCTAGATCTGTAAAAATCAGTTACATTATGGATAAATAGTAAACCAAGGGGACTAAACCAAAACGTCCATAATGTTTAACAGCTGTAGTTGTAGTTCGGTTTATAAAAACACCAGAGCAAAATGGTTCTTTTATCTTGTTTAAATCGAATTTAAAACTAGTCAATCTTCGGAGACCTCATAATAGACAAAAAAAAAATGGCCATGAAATGGCACTTTGCTGAGTGTAGCGGCGTATTATAAACACACAAAAAACTTAGCCAAACAGACTACAGAATACGAATTTGAAATCCAATGAAATTGCACAATTAATTCGTGTGTTTTGTTCTAATTAATTTCCTAACAACTCCCCTCCGCGGAGTTTATATAGAACACTTTCCCAGTCGTCAAATCTGGTTAGTTTTATTCGCGATATGGCCTTTGTCTATATGCGGTATGGTGTAAGGCTAAAAAAGTTCACTTTCGTGGAGTTAGATATATGAAAGTCAAAACCAACCATCTGCTTTTGCCGCAAGCGGCAGCAGATAAACAAGCTGTCAAATTAACTTATAATTATAAAACACCTAAGTACACTGTTCTAACCCCTTGGTGTTTTATAGGTTTTTATTATCGGGTCATTTTAGGAACGTTAACATTCCTTGCAAAGCCAAAATCACATTGGTAGTTGTTTTTGGAAGTCGTTAAAATCAAGTATGCAAACGATGTTTAGGGAAATAGCTTGTTGTAACTACTACCTACAATAACAATCATAGAAATTACGTCGTTAATCGGAAACAATATAACGTTACGTGAATTCTTTGAGGAACCATGCACGGTTAAAATACAATTGTTCTCATTAAATAAATCCGTTCAGAGTTCATTGTTTATACCCCTTTTAATAGTTTTTAATATACCCCCTCCTCTTGTGCATTCTTTACTTTTTATCCATATGACTTTATACTTAAGGCCGATTTCCATTACTGCATTTTTGCCCGCGCGGGCGGAGCGAGCGTTTTTGCGCATGCTCAATTTGCTTTTGCGCGTTTTTCCGCCGTTGCAGTTGAGAATTTTCAACTTTCTCAGCTCGTGCGCTCTGCCTGCGCGGGCAGAAATGTGCAGTAATGGAAATCGGCCTTTACCAAGAACAGCTTTTCCTCTATCTGATTAACAAAAAAGAATTTAAAATGGCCCATTACTGCAAAATGTTGTTCTATTTTGCAAAAAATGAACTACGCAATTAAAAGAATATTTAAACAAGAAAGACCTACGTCTTCAATACCTGCCGTTGATTGATATCATATGAAATAGAGACGGGTTATCTTAAATCTTGATCAATTGAGGTTTTAAACCAATCTGAAGAAGTAAACTGGAGAATCTTGCTAAGCATTACTTTATGTACATAAACGGTATCTTTACCTCTGGAATTCATTTTGATTATTTTGGTTCCTTCTAAGACCAACCTAGAAATGTTTTAAATAACTTGTAACTTCTTCTAGTATTCCCTACCGATTAGAAGTCCTGAAATTTAAATGTTATCGTAGAAACAAACAAAATATCAATACCGTTTGAAAGTTCATAAATTGCATGAATTGTAATTTAGTGGATATAGTGAAATTCTAAAGAATTTCGGAGATAACTGTTTATAAACATCTTTCCCGGCTCTTGATGATGCTTTTTAAACACTGGGAAATTTGTTTATGAACGTTGTACTTGATAGCGATAGAAAATAGCACCATTGTTGTTTAACTGATCTATATACAGTTTTTCACTTTCATATTTATTTATTTATTTATTTATTTATTTATCTATTTATGTTTATTTACGTTTGCTAGATTTATGTCCTGCGAACGTACAAAATTAAAAAATATTAATTTTATCAAACGTTATGACCACATTTGTGAACGTATGTGTAAAATTTACACCAGTGCATTAAGTTAAGTAATCATCAAGAGTGCAGAATTTGGAGGGTAGATAGGATATATTGATAGTCAGATGAAAAGAGCCGTTTTGAAACACTGCTAGGGAAAGGAAGTTTAGCACCACCTTCGTAGACCTTCTCCCATCAACCTTTAAGAAAAACACTGCTTGAGAGATTTCTAAATAAGTCTCTACGAATGAGCGTGAAATCTGGGACAAAAATAAACATAATTGAACGAAAAGCAACCGGTTGTCGACAAAAATATAAGATGCTGACACTACAGGAAACGTATAAAGTTTAAGAAAATTAAGAAAAAGTTACGTCAACAGCAGAAGTATATACGTTTCCACAACATGCGTGCGTTTGAAATATCTACTGTACTGCGCAACAGCAGATGAATAAGCATAATCAATGTTAAACCTTGTATATATATAGTGAATTCTTTTGACGTTTTTGAAGTACTTACTTACAACATCATTTATATAACATATTCCGATAGGTCAGAATGACGATGTCACGTCGTTACAGGTATACAAACATTTTTTCACCAAAATTATCCTAGATAATTCTTAGGAAAAGACATCAAATTTCATGCTAAACGGGTATACCGTTTTCAAGAGATTTAGCAATGTATACAGCAGCCGCGGACCCTGGTTAACGTTTTCCTTGAAAGGCATGATGATAGTTGTATTTATCAAACCTGTTTATGGAAAAGGGGAATTAATTACAGCGCTCATAGATACTTGCTGAATGTGCTGTTTGCGCATTTGTAAATCTCTCAAACGCTACGGCAATCTATGGTCTGTTGACTTGGAAGGTGTATCAAAAAATCAATATATTAATCAATTAATTTTAAAACATGAATAATTTTATGCATGTTTTGCTTTACAAATATTCATCCATGCTGATAATATATTACATGCATATAATATAATGTAGCTTTCATGAAAACATTCAATACTCAAAGTGACACCAACTGATATAATTCCGTTTTAAAGACATAGGGTGCATCTTGAATCTGATCACCGTTCTCCTCTGACACTGCCTCAGATTTTTTATGGAGAATGTGTTGCTTATCTTCCAAGAAACATCGATTGATAGTACAAAACTAGTTTCTGATTGCACTCCTTTGCAATGGACTGGTTGTAAGACATATCCACTACATCTGAACTTAAATACATAATAATTTTGCCGTTTGGCTTCAAAAAGTTTGAAGCCTCATTGATAAATCTTATAATGACTTGATAACCTGGGTTTCCAACCGATTTCATAAATATGTTGATTTCCTGTTTTTCATCTATCAACATCCAGGGAGGACGTATGTAAATTATGTCGAACTTGTCTCGTACATAATCTAATTTCTTGAATATTTCACTTACGATAGCTCAAGGATAGCTTCACCGTTAATTCCGTGCATTTCAAAGTTGGATTTCGTATTCATCACAGCATCTGGATTGATATCAGTTCCAACTATGCGTTCAGATTTTCTTTGTATTTAAGATAGTAAGCTGCACCAATTGCTCCCTGAACAAACCTTAAAACCTAAAACCTCAAAATTCAAATCCTGTTTTGTTCGGGTGAGGAATGTTTGCAAGTATTCTCTCCCTCCATGTTACAGTTTCTGTATGGAAGTCAGGTGGAAAGACATTTGGCAGCATAACAAATTCGAATCCGTTAAGATTTACATTTCTGCGACCTTTCTTGTTCTCTTTAGTTAATAGGACTGCCAGATATCGTGTATATTGTATTTGCTTACATCCAATTTCCAGTATGTCCTTTTGAATACCAGCCATTTATTGACGTTTGTTACACGTAATAGGCGTGAGGCTCTAGCGGTATGAAGTAAGTAACGAGCTAGGAAATCAATTTATAAAACTGAATTGGATTAATTATAGATATTAATAACTAATGGTTAATCGATTAACACGAACAGGACAGTATCCAATCAAATGACAGAACAAGTTCTTTTCAGGAAAATGCAAGTAGGACCAATGACATTCGCACGAATACAAACTATAACTGTCTGTGAAAAAATCTAAAATTACATATACTAAACAAGGCGGTGTGTATGATGTGTGTGAGATTTAATTCTTTTTAGACCTATTATCCGTATGTCCATTCCTTAGTATGTTTATCTACTGCGTCCCACGATTTTTCTTTGGTCTTATCCCACTATTAGTACTGGTGGTGGTGGTTGGGGGGAGCGGGGGGGGGGGGGGGTTGGGGGGGTTTTGCG
>JANTOQ010630677.1:0-10419 GCA_027564595.1 Bythotiara depressa
GCATATAGAAGCCCATGTTGAATGAATTTCTATTTAAAGTGGACAAATAGATCTAATATTCTATCTAAAATTTATCTCAATTTAAAATTTCCCTATCGATCCGTGTGATTTTTCAAGCCGACTGCGGCTTCTTGTTATATATTATTATGATCACGAAAACGCACAAATTAAAAGATCTGATTCCAAATACTGGTGTCTAGGTTGTGAAGCAGCAGAGGCTTTTTGTCAAAATTGGTCAAATGAGGTTAATTGGCTCGTCCTGCCAGTTTATCTAATTGAAAGTGTTTAAAACATTTCGATTTATGCTCTAAAGACACTAAAGGTATCTTAGTTTTTCCTAATTGGCCATCAGCTACTTTCTGGCCCTTGATTGTATCACCAACAGGGAATCACACAAAATATACAATCAAGTTAGAAAACTATAAACAATCATATATAGGAACAGAACCGTTTACAACAAATAAGTTTGCTTTTCTGTTAGAATTTTTTTTTGTTATTATTTACTTCGGAGTTGATACGGAACGTGGAGAAACAATTTACAAAGATGAACGACTAAAGCATCTAGTGAAGACAGAGGAAAACACTACGAAAAGCTACGAAAGTGTATTTTAATAAATGGAGACGCTGGTGTGAGACGTTCACAGAAATTGAAGACTTGCCGTCCAACGATCAGTATGTTGTGTTATAAACGATTAGCCGATTTGAGACGGTGAATCCTTCCCAATAATACATTCTTCGTAGCAGGCCATTAAATTTTTCAATCAATTATGTGGTTACTTAAGGTCTTCCAAATTCCCAATTGTGTAAAACGCAAACGCACAAAAAAGACCCTATTAAATTTGAACACCTGTCAAAAATATTTGAAAAAATATTTCACAGCTTCTCTGTCAGATTTAAGAATGTTAACTATATGTGTCCTATCGTTTGCAGGTTTTTTGAGAATTAGCGAAGTTCTGAATTTAAGAAGGTCTGACGTAGTTCTCCAGAAAATGCATGCACAAGTGTTTTTTGAGAAGAGCAAAACTGATGTATACAGGATAGGTCATTGGTTACATACACGCTTTTTTATATATAAGCAACACTTTATAAGCAACGCTAGGCTGAGATTTACGAAACAATTAAGCAACTACTAAGCAATAGCCTCGTTTGAACTACTAAGCAACAGCAGCCTCGTTTGGGGTTTTAATGGTATTAATTTCAGAAAAGATTAAAACTCAAGAGTAGCATTTCATTTATTTTTTCAAAGACAAGCGTCTCAAACAAATAACGTTCCTTCTTCCTCCGTTCAAAATTGCATTAAATTCGAAATTAATATGTAATATACATGTTGTACAACGATGATTAAAATTAAACACCTGGTTTTTACTTTTTGTTAAGCAAAATATAAGCAACAATCCAGCCTGAAAACGCTAAAATATTAAACAACACTAAGGCTCATCCCAAAATTTGTGTTGCTTATAAAAAGAGCGTGTATATCTAGATTATCTTTTAAGTTGTGTCCTGTTGTCATAATAGAACACTATTTTCGGCTAGGCAAAATATCTCCTTGGTGTGAAAAATATGTATTTAGAGGATTAATTAAGGATACTCTCTTAGATCCTGTGACAAATCTATTTCTTATTCAAGACAACAAGAAGACAACACGTGTTAAATGCATTAGAGCGCATCTGATTAACAGTACAAAACTTTGGTTGAAACAGATTCAGATCGGGAGGTGCTACTGCTACGTTTAATTAAAAACATGGGCGATGGAACTCTGATTTTGTTAAAGATGGGTATGGCAGTATAAAAAAACCTAAGCTTATAAACACTTTCACGTACTTTTACTTTACATACTATTCGCAAAATAAACTCCTGTTCGCAAAACACTTATTTTTCCTTTGCCTACATTCGTATAAGTAAATAAATAAGGTTATTTGCGCTTGACGTAAGGAATTAGCAAATAACTATAAAGCCAATGGTTCGCTTTTACAGCTACTGATGGAAACCAAATGTAAGAAGATCCGTCCTTCCACGAAATCAAAACTCATTTGATCTCGTCGTCATGTTCTAATTAAATTTGCTTGCAAAGAAATAGGATTACTCATTAACGTCAGTAACCGCGATAATGTCAATTAAGATGAACATACAGCTATTACCAGTCAGGGAATCCTTTAGCAGCTCTCATTGTGTTCGTGATTATATATCTTTAGCCTGGATTAAAGCTGTTATTCAAGAGATTGACATTTTTATCGAAAATAGTGTTATAGGCGAAAATAGAGGAGATTCTTGTAATTCTTGTCTCATAAATAAATATATTAATCCGGCCCATATTATTAATTAGTTGTTTTGGTTCTAATTTGAAAGATTACTCTGTGATGGAGTGATCCAATTCTTTTTCATTAATTATCTTGAACTTCAAATGAGGGGATGACGATTACTATATAATCCAGGGGGTAAATTATCAATAATTTATATAGCGTATGGAATGAGTGTCGTGCAAAAATATATTTAAAACTGAATATAGCTCCTATTTTGCAGCCATGGCCATAATCTACATTTTCTTGTTCTTTTATCTTCTCACGTTTTTTGAACTATTTTATAATAATTGCGATGACTAAACAAGCAACAGCACGTTTTCTCTTCGCCATTACTGATTGCTGTTAATTTTTTTGGCGCAATTTCCCAGCTTGAGCAACTATTTCTGACAGAAACATTCTGAGCTTGAAATATTTATGAAATGTTTTTTCTATAGTAAGTAGTTACACGTTATACACACAAAAATCTAAAATTCAACGTACAATTTACACACAAATACAACATTTAACGGGCAGTATACTCGCTAGAAAAATTTCCGGTGTATGAAGGCCTTTCTTAAGAAAGCGTGGCAGTAAAGTTAGTCAGTGTGTCTTTGAAAAATTATAGTACACAACAACAAACACGTCTTGTAATAGTTTATGGATTCGTGGTATGGAAGGAGTTATGCTTATGTATTAAAGGGTTAATCGACCTGTTAGAGAATAAAATTATACCCTTCATTTTTTATCGATATTATACTTGATGCATCTATTTACAATTGTTAGCAAGAAATTATTAGAGAAGAAAATTCTTGAAGTAGAGGTCACGTGATAAGATTGGAAACCTCTATATGATTCATGACACTATATGACACAAAATCTGCCCAAATTTACCAGTTCTGAAGCAATTGAGGGACCCTATGCTTTCCATATTATCAAAGTACCCAAAATACCCGAATCTAAGTCATTACTTAGCCTGGAGTGTGGGGGGAGGGGAATCCGCCCCCTCTCGGTTTAAAAAAAATAACTTTTGAACTACTGGTTCAAATGGGATTAGATCCTCAGCAGGTTGTCAAAAAAACTTTTTCGACGTCATGATATTATATACCGTTGGAAAGATAATTTTGTTTAGAAACCAGAAATAGTAGTCAAATAAGCTAATTCTGTTTAATAAAAGACCCCAGGCTTATTTTAGAACATTTAAATTCGGTTTCAAATTTCTTGGTGACAAATAGGCAAAGATGTGTTTGATGTGGTCATCAGCACAGTGATGACGTCATCCAAATAATGTTTTGACCAAAAGTTTTGTATTGCCCCCAAGTATTTATGTGCCAAGTTATATTGTTATTGCATGTCTATATGAGTTATGGAGGGGGAGGAGGGGGGATCCTCCCCTAGTCCTGAACAGCCCCCAAAAGCCTATGCTGAATAGGGTTAATCTGAAAAAGCATTACCTATATCCATTTCAAAATAAAGCGAATAACTCAATGATGAGATTTCAACAATGCACGTGACAGCCACCCACCAAGCCACACCCAGAAATAACTACATCCTACTTATAACAGGGGGAAAATTATCTCATATACGGACCTGGTAGTAAGTATATTATATCAAGAATTTTTATTTTGTTAATGTTGTTGCTAATACCTATAATTAAGAACATGAGGTGAACATCACAGTTACCATATCGTCAGTCATGACAAATAATATGGATACGTTTCCTTGTGAAAGTCATTGTTGGACCTTTGTTGATTTTTATTTGGCTAGTTTCTGTGACTGTGACATGTAAAAGTATGTTTCCACTAGAACAGGTAGTAACACCTACCTATTTTAATGGAAACCTGCCTTTTGGTTGACAAAATTATTTTGCTTAGTTAATGAGATTGTGACAAATAGCTTTATTGCGGCAATTAATAAATTAATTAATAATTTTAGGGTTTCAGAAAAAGTTGATATTTTATAATTTACTGTAGTACCATTCGTGTGGTAAGTAGCATTCATTTTGAATTTTGTGTATGTACTCCATGAAAAGTCATTTTTTATTACAGTTATGGGTCAATAAAGTTTTAGTTCATTTTAGGTTCATGAAATATTTTTTGTTTGTACTGATGAGTCACTAAATATTTTGTCATAATATTTGGTTGACAGCCAGCGATTACATATTATAAAAACGGTTACCCTACCCGTTTCCGTTGTCCCTTTGATTTTGCCCTCAAACTTATTTCTGTTCTTACTACATCTTTTTATTTTCGCTGCCATCTTTAGGTCCATCACTTTATGTTATTTTATGTTCCTTAATTTGTATTACAGCTTTTCGAATTCCCAAACTTACATTAGCAGAGTGATGATGGGACATAAGTTAAGGCGACCACGGGGGACCTATACGGGTCCAAAAATATTCGAATTAGAAAGAATTTTTAAACTACAATGGTGGACATAATATATTGGAACAACGCGCAACAATAATCAAATTAATGTTCCACAGGTTTTGCGGAAATCTCCAAATATATAGAGAGAAAATTCTAAACTTTTCCAGTTAATCAATGAAATGACTTAAAACTCATATATTTTAGGTACTCTGCTACTAAAGTATGATCGTACGTGACTATAGCCTAATAAATTAATCTCGTTTCCTTTCTTACTCTTTATTTTATCTCATTTTTAAATTTAAAAGGCATATAATATAATAATGACGTAAATTGTTGTCGTAAGAAAAAGCAGGGTTCCCTGGTTCCCGGAGACTTTTGTAACACTTTTTAAGCTTAAACATAACCTCGTTTTTTTATATAACTGATGGCTTCTTATCTCGCCTTCCGATATCAAAAATAGAAAGAGGCTCTGCGTACAAGGTTGGCTTTGACATTATTTTTGTTGTTATATTCTTGTTGTTATATTTTTCATAGTACTAAAAGAAACCTTCTCGGACGTCTTGAACATATTGAGACATTATCAAAAACTAGCTTTGGGTGCGAGGTTGTTTCACCTTATTAACAGGCAAAGATAAAGAATCTTCGTAATACCATAGAAGTATCTAAAAGTGTAAGACATCCGTCGTTTATTCTGTTAGAACTTTCTCGAGTTCTACATTTTTGTTGATTGTCATTAATAACTAAGTAGAGATTCAAATACCAAAAAAAAAAAAAAAAATTACTGTATAGAAAATGTCTAGGTAAATAGAAATGTGCCGTTTAATAATATCTTTCGAACTCATCATAACAACCTCGTTTCCATACAAAACCTAATTTTTCCAAACAACTAACACTTTATTTATCTGCAATATTTTGGAATGTTAAAAGTGGATAATTTTGTAACAAGTTATTAGAGAACTTGAAATTCGCTTTTTCACGAACCTTTTTTCTTCTAATCTTTCAGCTCAGAGAGCTTTACAACGATGCACATTACACAATACTGCACCACAGGAATACATTTGTGTATTGTATTATAGGCATAACTTGTGGCGCACACAAACATATAAACATTCACAAACCTGAGCAGAAAAATGATGTGACGTCATCGACATAAAAATAATATGTTGAACAACGTAAACGGAAGTAAATCTTTTAATTCTTGAAGCAATTATTTTTAAGAACCGAAAAATCGTAAGAAAACCAAATAGGCAAATCGTAATAAAGGAAAAAAGTATTTTAAAAAGTAATTTTCAAAAATATTGGTAAGCAAAAACGTTTGTTTCAAGATTACATATAGCTAGCTTATTAGACTAAATAAATATATCAGGATTGCGGATACGGCATATGCGAACCCCAGCTGCGCGCTCGTCTCAAAATATTTAAAGAGATAGAGACTAATCTAGTCTACTAGCTTATCTATACCACTGCTGCACTGCTTCTTTTGACCAATCTAAGTTTTATAGCCAGAGTAAGCGGATTTCTCTCTTCACTGCAAAGAACACATCTGCACCTATCATGAATTTTAAAAGTAGTCCAAGAACATTTACTTACTTACGTGGCCACAATATCAGTCGTGATAATTTTTGTATAATTGCTCACACTGGCAGTACTTTTCTAGCTACTAGAACCTAAAGAATCTCTTTTTTTTAAGAGACAACACTGTTGTTACTCATTTGTCCTTGTATAATTAATCGTAGGTATTAAGGTATGTAAAAATTCCTTATCCGATCATTTATTTAGTTATACACGATATTTATATGCACTTTACGAGGGAATAAATAGGAGTCCAATTAGCCTGCGTAGCTATTGACTTGATAATGAACTAGAAACTCCATCATTACGATGTGTCATTAAAACTGAAAAGAATGATTGTCCAGACTAAGTAATGGCTTAACTACTAATCTAATTAAAATATTTGAACTATATCCACCTGGAGAATGGGTCATGAGATTTTATTACTTCGGTGTAAATAACAGAACAGCAAAAAACAAAAAAGACATTTAAAGTGTGGTACTTACAGGACCGCATCAAGAGATTTGAAAGTAGAGATGCCCCACTATAAAGATATCGCTGAAGGCAACATAACTACATTCGCATAATGCGACATTTTCAGCTAGGTCTTGGGGGCATTTTCATTCATTCGCAGCATTTTCGATTTTTATTCCCTTAAAATGCAAACAATTTTTGGTGAATGTCTGTCTGAATGAAGACTTGGGTGCTAAATTATTAGGAAATAAATAATCAGGGAGTCGAGAGCAAAAAACTGGGGTCGAGTGTGCAAATTTGGGGACATCCTAAAACTACGTTCAACAGTTTTTACAGGGCTTAGGAAATAATATCGACTTTGTTAAACTGTCTAATTTTAGTTCGTTCACAAGATATGACAGGTTTTCTTGTAACATGTAAGGGATTCCTATGAGCTAAAAATGGCAACATTTTGAGGTTGTCATTTATCAAAAATAATTATACCATCAGAAAGCTCTTGAAAAATTGTATAGAGTTCATTCAAACACTAATGGTATTATTTTCTATAGTTTTCAAGTAAAATGTCTATAAACAACTTTCCCGGATTTCAAAAAACATTAAGGGTGTACGGGGACATTGAGGTCAAGTACAATGAATTCATATTAAAATGAATGGGTAAAACTACAAATTAAGAGAATTTCTAAATTTAAAACACGGAAACTCAGGAATGGCGAACCTTTATGCGATGAAACTTTGCATTCTTTCTCTTGTTCTTCTTGTGGAGGAGCTGAACTAAAATCCGTGCATTAGACCCAGCGGAAATTTGCTAGATAGTCACAGCAAATATGGCAATTACTCTCCGTATCTTCACGTCGGACGATAAAAAGTTACATAATATATTTTAGTTCAGGATCTTCAATGTATCATTTTAATCAAAACCACCAAGTTTCACGTTTTGAGCCTACGCTGTTCTGCAGATATTGGGGGTATTGTGCCTAATTAATTAGGCACATAATTTTTTTTTTTGTCACTTTCTTGCCATTTCCATAAAAGGGTATATGTCAAGAAATTAGTTTTAGGGTGTATGCACCACCTTAAAAAGAGTCCGGGAAAGATGTTAATAATGAGTAGTTATGTCTGGAAGTTTTTAGAATTTCACTATATTCACTAAACTACCCTTTATACAGTTTTTCATAAACTTTCAAATGCCGTATTTTATTTCTTGTTACGATAACTTTGGAATTTCAGAATTATAAGATTTAATGGGTGAAATTTGGAGAAATTAAGTGAAAAGTGTTCCCTGAGAAGTACAATCAAGTAATTTCATGAGGGCCAACACAATCTTTTTTGTTTATACAAGCCATTTGAAACATTGGATGGTTTTATAATGTCCCTCTCATTTCCCCCAAAAATTGTTTGTTTGTTTTGTATTTCGTCAATAAAAAATACTTACAAGCTTGAATGTAACTAACATAACAAATTATATACATGATACACAATTACAAAATATAAAACTTGTATAAGTTGTAATGATTTCCTAATGAAAATGATGACAGGGATTCTAAGAAGACAACCTTTCTTATCATTAAGTTCACTTACGTCTAATCAGAAGAACATGATTTGTAAATAGCTGTTAGTTTTGGAATTATTGACTGACTCGATTTTTATAATATATATATAATATATATATTTGGCTTATGAGCAAAAATAGTCGTTTGTTGTTGTCATACAGGCGGTACTAAAAACATTTGGTTTTATTTCACCATTCTTATATTTGGTACATTTATCTAACTGTTATTTAATCCGAAAACTCCGCCCCTGGACCTCCGAATTAGTTGCCATATACTGGGATCCACAAAGGATTAACAAAGATTCGTTTAAAAACTTTGTTTTGTTGCATATGTTTCGCTAAGGAAAGAAGTATATGCGTGAATATATTAAGACTTGTTTTTCTTAAGGAACATGACGAACATGACGGTATTGAGTCAACATTTATTATTGAAAGTCTTTTAAATAATTTTAGTTGAGCCTTGTGGCAACAGCGACAGCAAAGTCAACCTTTCGGATGAAATCACCTCATCAGACATTAACCCCGACGCTAAGTCGGTCGACAGTCAGTACCTAAATGTTAATAATAAAAAATCTACCTGCATTTATATTTGTATTTATATTAGTTCGGTATTATAAATGATATTTTCTGTTGCCCAGTTTATTTACTAATTTATTTTTTATTTTCGTTTAAGATGGTGTTCTGACAGAGAATTGTTTCAAAAACAGTGAAGATGCGCATAAATAAGGCAATAGAATTCTAATTTTGCTGTCTACAAGACTGAAAAGTCTTCTTGTAAAGAAAGTAAGATAACTACTGTAATAGAACATCTTCACTGGGGGCAATTTGTCATCATTTGTCACATGAGTGGATTATATTGTAGCTGGTTTTTGCTATTGTTCGTTGTGAAGTTATTAAGGAATACAATTAAGGGCCGATGGTGGGCGTGATTTAGTTTTTTAACTTTCTTTTATTGGTTTCGTCATCAAAGGTCACACGATTTTGTTTGAAGTCAATAAAGATTAGAATCTTGTGAGGGTCAAATAAAATTTTCTGGTGTACTTTTTATAGTAGTAGGGTGTAAGGTATTGAAATGTTGTCAAGGAAAAGATCGGGATCTATCTCACAAAAAGAAGCGAATTGCAAAGAAATTAAAAGTAAGTGTACCTACCATCAAGTAAATATTTAATATTTTATGCATTTTGCGCAATAAGGGTAATTTAAAATCATTTTAACTCTTAGGCCCGAATGACTTAGGCGTCTTTATGGTCCGTTCCTTTACAACAGTGCTAATATCTCTGGAACGTGGTTCAAGAAATAGGAATTAGACCGTCGTAATCTACATGAAATTCTACGTCTGTACAGCGATCCGTTGCCGAGAAACTGATGCAAAAATTTTAAATTTTGAGGAATCGCTTCTGAGTCTAATGCTAAATTAAGACTTGCATTTGAATGCTTTTCAGCTAAGGGATTGTTAAAAATATCAGAAAAACCTCCTGTTGCTCATTTGCACATTTTCTCCATATTTAATTTTGTGCAATATGGAATAACTATTTCCTTGTTAACAAGCGCGTGAATAATACGGTCAATACATTGACTTCTTTCCCTCTAATTGATATTTTGTCAAGTATAAAACTAACCACACCCTACACGTGTTGTTTATAGGATTTATGGTGGCGCAGAGTAAATTACCCCTAACTTAATCATTTCTCTGATTTTTAGGATTCTTCAGATGATTTTGATTTTCAAAATAATTGTTTTCACGCACAAGACACGAAAAAACACAACTGTCCAGCGAAGATTTATATGAGAGATGTGACTTTCTTCCTTTTCTTTCAAACCGGTTTCTTCGTCACTAGTTGTGTTACGTTCAATATTTTAAAATCATCTCATTTTTCTACAGCTGCTTTAAGGAAATATTTCTGGAAATAACCCCCAGGAAGTTATTACAAAACTCGAAGCTATATTCACCAAGCTTTTACAGTGGTTTCTAAACAACCGTATGAAGGCTAACGCTGAGAAATGTCATCTACTTATTAGCTCCAGTGACAACTATGAGGCTAATATTGGAAACTTTAAAATACAAAGTAGTAAAAGCGAAAAGCTCCTTGGTGTTATTATAGATAACAAATTAAACTTTGAAACTCATATAAACAATCTTTGTAATAAAGTGGGTCAAAAACTGAATGCACTTGCAAGAATCTCATCGTACATGGAAGTT
>JANTOQ010630899.1:1713-19473 GCA_027564595.1 Bythotiara depressa
ATCCCTTCACGTTTGGAACTTTTTCAGAGGGTAGTATCATTTTAACCACTTTTTTTCAGAGGGTAGTATCATTTTAATCACGTTTTTTCAGAAGGTAGTATCATTTTAACCACGTTTTTTCAGAAGGTAGTATAATTTTAACCACTTTTTTTCAGAGGGTAGTATCATTTTAAACACTTTTTATCAAGGGGTCTTTTGAAAACATTTCCCTGATAGGGATATAAAAGAGGTAAATATGAAATTCCAAACTGAAGATTATTACTATGCTGAAAGTTTCCGCGACTTCAAAATATGTAAAAAAAATTACATTTTTCTTTTTCTAAGTTTTCAGTCCAGAGAGTTTTACAACCACACATATTACACAATACTGCACCACAGGAGCACATTCGTATATTGCATTATAAACATCACTTATGGCACACACAAATATATAAACATGAACTATGGTTTAATGTCAAGAGGTCAACCTCGCACTGTACCGTGAATGGGAGTCGAACCCATAACCCTTGGATTACAAGTTCAACTCGCTCACCACTGTGCCACAGCTCCATTGCTACATTAAAGGTTATACAAGGATAAATAATAGAAAAAAAACAATCCCATTCTTGATATATATATTAATACACAATTTTTTTGTAAGCAACTTAGGGTTTCAGTCAGTACTGAAGTTGCTTGTTTTTTTAATCAAAATTCAGTACTCAAGTTGCTTAAATTTTACCTTATTCATACCAGGAATAAAACTGAAAAATACAAAGGAAATATCCAAAAATAACAGAAGAAACAACAAAATTATAAGAATTCAAGAAACTCTTGTAAAAATGAACACTTAATCATCATTTTTAACATTAGCACTATATATACTCTTTTAAGCAGAACTACAATTCTGGAAATGTTCATAGTTTTAGTTAAAGAAAACGTCATTATAAAGTGTAATTAAGCCCCGGGGTTGCTTAATTTATTTAGTAGTAGCACTGGCGTTGCTTAATATTTAAGATAATCCCAGCACTGTTGGTTATAAAAAAATCGTGTATATAAAATATAATAGAGGTAAAAAAAAACCAATCTATTGTACATAGTCTTTTTCTCATTTCTTACTTTATTTCACAGTTATATGTTAGATGAGAAGACTGGATTTTAACCCTATACTTCCCTAATACACCTCCTGCATATTGTAAATTTTCTAATAGTAACTCTTATAATATCATGAAAGATCAGGGGGACTTTTCGACTGTTACCAACTCTATTTTTCCTTTTGTTTCCAATTATTAACACCCCTGGAAAAAGCAAAACAGCAAAGAAATGAAAATAGATATGAATAATTTCCGGGGGCAACAGGCACTATTGGGTTAATTTATGGAGTATTTTCACCACTACAACTCTATTCCTTATTCTCAATAAGCACTGGCAATCCATTACAGTTTGAATATAGAAGAACATACAATAAGACAATGCACTCTGATTAAGGCATTTTTAGAAAGCAATTTTTTTACGTGGCTAATTCATACATAGATTCCATGGAGTTCTACCAGCTTATACACTCTCTTGAAACATGAAACAACTATAGATCAACAAGGTGTTATTAACTGTTACAAATTAAAGAACCATGTAAGATTTAATGTATTGTCAAATAAGGTTAATGTACTATTAGGAGATATGTTGTTGCAGATATATATTTTTTTCTTTTGAATTCTTAAACTAAACTATTCTGCGCACATCGTATAATAATTAAAAGCTCGCTGTCACTTGATACTTAATAGATGTGTTGTACGCTTCAAGAGATTTATAAGCATCAAGCTCGCAGCTCAAATTCTAGATAATATACTCATTTCCTTGTTAATAATGTTTTCCAAGGAGAAATTTGTTGGAAATATAAAGTGAAAATAAATTTACTAAATTTTTGTAAGAGTCCTCTACTTCTTCATAACAACATAAGGACTTTATAATAGGGAGGATGTTATAGTATTGAAGGGTTTATGTTTTAATTCAATTTAAATAGAGGATGTTTAGGCATTTTAAGTGGTTAACAGTGGCTTGAAAGTGGTATCCAAGATTTGCTACAGGCATGACTCTACAATTTGAATGCATTAAATACACAACAAAATTGGACAGAAGCATATAATAATCATGAAATGTGTTCACTCATAGATAGCAATTAAAATAAAAAACATACAGAGAGTGTAACCATATCAAACATTTCATTAATACACAAAACGATAAGTGTACTGATATTTGTGTATGTAAAAATTAATATTGAGTCAAAATATTAAATTTAATATTGTGAAAAATTGAAAAAACCAAATTGTGAAAATCAGCCAGCAGAACTGTTATAAGAAAACAGGTACTCTTAACTGCCAGGAATTACGTTCTTGAATCAAAAGAAAAAAAATCGAGGTTTCCTTAGAACACCTCTTTTTCCCAGGAAGTCATTCTATTTCTCTTAGAATATCTCCTTTTTCCAGGAAAAGTGGTTGTATGTTTCTTAGAACATTTTTTATAAGAAATGAAGTTGTTTCTCATAGAACAGCTCAATTTGCCAAGAAAGGAAAACCTGGTCTTTAATAACAGCTCACTTTGCCAGGAAAACCAAATTCATTATGTCTCTAGAACAGCTCTATTTGGCTGTGTGACTGACACACCCTTAGAACTCATGTTTCCTAGAACATCTCCGCTGGATGCTTTCCAAAAATATGTATGCTGAAGTTAATACAGTAGGCATTCAGTACTACTTATTTCACTTGTCTCAGCAAAAAATAATGGACAAGCCATATTTTATGCCATAACATCATAGAAAAACAGTATTGCAGAAAATGACACAACTGTCAAAATCATCAATATAAATATCGAGAAAATATTTGTCAAGTTGAATATAAAATATAGTTTAGCTATAGATGGTAGGTAAACCAAAATGAGTTAACCACAAGTGATGTTTTTAAGTGAATACAGATGTAAAGAACTTATGAGTTAAATTTTTTCAGTTTACCAATGACTTAAGACTTTAGTTAGCTAATTTGGTAATTAAGTAACTGTAGTTGTACAGCACAGTTGAACAGGGGGACTTCCTACACAGCTTCCTAATTTGTGTCCTTTGTGACATCATAAAACAATGAAAACATTGAAACACGTGCCATTTTCACAATTTTTCTGAAGAAAACATTGGTATTTCCATTCCTACCAAGTTTCCACACTTAGAGCCGTTCTTGCATATTGAGGAAAAGTGGCAAATCATAACTGGGGTCTAAAATGTGGAGTACATATAATTTTCACCTTGTTTGTTGCTATAATTATTCAATTTGTAAACAAACATACTTCATTAATGTCACCAAAATTAAAATAAAACAAACAAAAATTTATGAAATTATAGAGTGCCACACAACACATTTTACTTTTTATTAAAAGGTTTGTACAAAGTTTGAACCAAACAATATATGTACAATATACATACCGTAAATGATCGAATAAGCCCCAGTCTTGAATAAACCTCCACTTCAAATAAGCCCCCACATTTCACCTTGATTTTTGGAATAAGCTGCCGTCTCAAATAAGCCCCCAGAGGCCTATTCAAAAAAAAAATTATAATGTGATGATGTGAATTGCGTACTTTTTTGGGTGTGAAAATGGGAAGTGGTGCTAAAATTAATGTGATAGTGTGATTAGGTATCCTATTGTGATTGTGAAAAGCCAAATACCTCAAAAATATTATTGTGAATATGTTATTAAGGTGAAAGAGGTGTGTGATTTTGTGACCCATCTACCCAATAGGGAAGCCTGTTTTAATGATTTTTGATTTCTTCATTTGCAGAAAATAATAAGCCTGTCTCGAATAAGCCCCACCTTAAAAAATGAAATTGCAAAGAAGCCCTGGGGGCTTATTCGATCATGCACCATATATATGTAGAGATCAACAAGTTATTAGCTTTTTAAAATAACCATAATGCACCATTATATATATATGTAGAGATCAACAAGTTTTTTAAAAATAACCATAATGCACCATATATGTAGAGATCAACAACACGTTATTATTTTCTTAACCCCTAAATGCATAAGCATACCTCCTGGTTATATTAAACTTCCCATTGGAAACCAGGGGGACGTATTAGCTTTCAAACAAAAAAATTTACATTATATTTCCAATAATTAACCCCCCTGGAAAAAGCAAACTAGCAAAGAAATGACCATTGATTTGATTTCTTTCAGGGGACACTATGCATTAAAGGGTTAAGATAAACAAACATATGCATCCAAATTTTTATTATTATTCCTAAACATTTGGAAGAAAATACATATTGATAAATAATATTATTTAGCTTCTGAAATATGGATTTGTATACATATGTATATAGCTAATAAGAATAAGTGCAAATCTTTATCAAAATCTATGATATTTTACTTTGCAAGACTACAATCACATGGGCTATTCCATTTCATATTTGTACACGCTACAGGCATAAAGAAAATTTCAGCAAAATACCAACTCTTACAAATTTTACAGAAAATAATTTATAACTGCTTTATCTAGCCTCTTTAACAGAAGATTACTGTAGTTATATTTAACTACTTTAAACAGATGTTGAAGCTAAAAATGTAAATTTCTATTTATTTACAGGTTTTTTTTATGTTACTTATTTAAGAATGAATCATTGTGTGCAATATACATGCATGGTAAAAATGAAAACATTGATAAAAATAATATTCATGTATGAATGGTACCTAAGATCGGTTTGTACTGAACTGACTGGTATCAATATTAAAGCAGTGAGTAAGTTATGCTACTGTTTCTGCAAAAATACAACACCATGTAAACTTTACTATTTATAAAATATAACAAAGGCCTGTTGAAACTCTATGCTTATTAAACCTCTTTGCTGTAGAACATAAGGGTGCTTAGTTGAAACAACTCCCTGGAAAATGAATGGAAATTCAAAAACTGTTAGAAAATCACAGGGTCCTGAGAATGTCCATGGGCATGTACAGTCAAACAAATATAATATTTCACAACACATGTGTATCAAAATTAGCTGCAACTTATAACAAACTTCAATTTTGGTTCTAGTATACATACTTTCGCAAATTAATTTATTTCATTAAAGGTTTAATGATAGATTCTTAAATTTTGGAGAAGTAACCAACAAGGTATGGAAACATTAGCTGAAGCTATGATTTGCTATTGACAATAGTAAATAAGTTGCGTAAAGTACCGGTACCTTAGACCCTGGATCCTTTTGTGTAAATATGTTTGTATATAAAATAATATGGTAAATAGACATCTAGATGTCTATGCTGAACAACTCAGAATCATATCAATTAGTTGCAGTTTTTAATTGAAATGGAACCAAGGTTCATTGCAACAAGTCTGAAATTAAAAAGGCAGAATTGAACGAACCTATTTTGTTGAAGATATTTGAAAGATTCAATTCATTTTCATACAAAATTCCAATTTTTAAGTGTTAGTTGAATTCAAGATAAATCATTATTATTTATATAAACTTTATAACAAATAAATATCTAAATATCACAGATTAATAGGTAAAAAACAAAAATGTGTGTATATAAACTCATAAATATGAACTTGTATATAAGTTTGCAATGCAAGTCAAAAGTAACTTTAATCATACTGACACTAACTTGTTGAAAAAAATCATAAAGTTTCAAAACAAACAAAAAATTATATAGTTTTCATAAATATCACAACAAACTCTATTAGAAACCATCTCTCTATAATTAATAACAAGAGAAGTGATTATTTTACTAACAAATTGAAGCAATCAGGGATCACAGTTTTGTGTAATTTTGTTTTTAAAAGGCTGGTGAAATTTTCATTAGCACAGGTTTGCATCCAACCAGTAGCACATTGCTTTCTGAAGCAACAACACGGCTCCAAAATCAACTCAGCTTTCCATCCTTTTGAGATTGTTAAATGAGTACAGAACATAGTTTGAGTAATAATAAACTGCATAGTGATTAAAAAGGAAAACAACTATATAATGTGGAGCTCATACAGTAAACAATTATTATAATAATAATTAGTAGTAGTACTAGTAAATTCCATATGAAAAATATATCAATATCACTAATATATATATATATGATCGTTACTTCAGAAACTTATAAGATCTTACTTGAAGCATGGACACTCTTCCTATTGCTTCTTTTGACTATTTACAGAGTACTATAAATGATTTAAGAAATACATTAATAGTTACAACTGTGACAATCCTTTATTGTCATCAATTTGTCCTGTACATATGATTTTTTTAATTAAAATTTCTGGATACATTTCTATTTAAATGTATACACACTTCTAGCCTTACATGCTTCTGATAAAAGTTTAAAAGGAAGTAAAAATAGTTATAAACTGGTTATTTTATTCGTTAACTCCTTTTTGCTACTATCATCATGGTTGTTGCTCAAGTGTGTGTCTTCTGTATCTGTCAGTGTTCTTTCATGGATGCTTTTTGATCTACAGATTACTGAAATAGAAATAGTAACAAAGCATGAGTCATGCTTAAAAAATGACAGCATCAGCAAAACTCAAAAAGAACTTGGAACGAGTGACTTGTACCATTTTGAACATCAAATGTTTTTTTCATAAGATGTATTTAGACTTTCTCCATATATGTACCAAATTATATATTTTGCAAGAATTGCCAAACTTAATTTTGCCACATATGGTAAGGTACCTTATGACATCACAAGTTTTGAGAAGTGGCTGGCTTGAACATTTTCTGCTTAAAGTACTTAAAATTGCAATATCTCCAGAACTGCCTGATATTTTTTCACAAAATAAAAAGGGCTGAAGAGGAGCATTTAATATGAGCTCAATTTATATTTTATTATGGAATCCCTTTATTGTAAGTTGGGAATGCAAAAGAGAAATAATATAATAGAAATATAGTTATACATCAGATTTACTTTGTCACTTTATTGGGGGCTGTGGCACATAACCATTTTTAAAAAACAATTTGTGGAGAACACAGCTGTGACCAAGTAACAGAAATGGCCTACGAAATAAAAACAAGAAGTGCTGTGTGCTTGAAAATCGAAGTCTGGGCACTAAGTAGAAGAGGAATGCCCAGACAAGTTTCAAAAAATAATTCTTGGAATTTGGCTTATTGTAATTTGCAAATATTCCACAGAATTTTTTTTGGTGAAAGCAAATATATATACAGTTTTCTTCTAGAATAATCTATAATTCTTCAAATTTGCAAACAGAAATAATTCATTCTAAAAAAGTGTTTATAAAGCTGTAACTTGCAAACGTTTTTACAGGAATCATGCAAATTAATAGCTTTTTCCCGCTAAAGTTGTGTGTAGAGGAATATCATGTACACTCATGTACATGATATGTAGTGCACATGTGCACTACATTACTTTCACCATGTGTGCATGTGTAAGGGAAGGATATAGGACCTGAAATAGTATAGTAAATTATTATTCTTGGGCCAACATTATACACAAGTATGATGAGTTTGTACAATATTTTCCTATTTTCATAACAGAGAGCCATGAACATTTAAACAGTCAGAAACTCTAAATTCAGTAACTATTTCATTATCCCACAAAGACTTTTGAGCTGTGCGATAAAGCAATCCATGCCCACTCACTATATGTATAAGAACGTTTTAATATATAATATCCACATACCATTCTATAACAAGTTCATAAATTACAGTTTGCAAACTTATATAGTCTAAACCCAAGCTTTCCATACTGAAATACGAAATACGTTTCACTACTGATCAGACCTGACCTGACCAGATTTAAGATGGCTTGAAAAACGGTTGCTATGTCAAAATTATTATTGATCATACACAAAAGGATTAGTGCATCTTTTCGGAATGTTTTTAAGTGGAATGTTTGAGGGTGGTGTAATCAAGGATGAGAAATAGATATGGGCACTAGATTGTAGAACTTAAAACGAGCTTCACTTAACTCAGAGGTGTAAAACCCTCTTTAACAAAGTGAGTGGCCCTTAGAGTCCTCAATTTAAATACCAGTACTACGTAGTTACAGTAATATGTAAACAATCAAGAAATGATGAACTGTGAAGCTAAAGTTGTAGGTAAAATGCAACTACCTCTGAAGAAATAATGCTTTTTTAATAACAAACGCAAACCTTTTTTTGTATTATTATCCTGTTTTCTGAAAATTTACAATTGGTTGAGCCTCTATAACAACTTTCAGATTGGTCTTGTCTAAACAGAAGTTTGACATTGATGACCTTATTGATCACACAAATAAAATGAATAATGCAACCTACTTGTTAAAAACACAGGTAGAACTACAATTCCATGAAACAAGCCCAAAACAATAATTGTGAACATCATTTTAAAGAAGAGCACAAATAGTTTACTTGAGCTCACTGAAAGCACCATGATGCCAACCAGTGTACTTAAACCTAAAAACAAATAAAAACAAAATATGTATTTGCACGAATTAACACCCAGCCTTTAATAAACAACTCTCTTAAATAGACTTCCCCTTAAAATCCTCAAAAATTTAATAAACTTGCCCTCAAATAGATGCTCCTCTCAGATAAACATTTCCTAAAATGCTCTGAACTTTACAATGACCCTCAAACTGTGTCCACGTCTCCATTTTGTAAACACAGTTTTAAATGCAAAGATTTTTTGTGATCTTAAGCCTAAAAAATGCTGTGAAATAGGCGAGACAAGCAACAAGAACAATATTTTAAACAAACTTAATATTTCTTTTAAGGGCTAGAATGAAGTTCAAGCTAGAACAGCAAGAAAAGGTATAAACAAGCTACAACAAGTTATTCATAACAAATGCAATTTTTACTTGGATACTAGCCAATAAAATACAGACATAAAAAATAAACAACTAGCAAACAAAAAATGTACTAGTGACTGTTATTTTTCAAAATGGCAAACACAAATAATATTTTATTTCACAGTTCCGTTTTTTCTTCATTTTTAGGCCACAGTTAGTTAATCTTCTGTCCATCATCATCCACACGCATTGTAGTTGTTATTTGTTTAATTAGCACACGAAAATTAATTAATGAATTATTACTACCATAATGTTTATTTCAGCGAAGTGTATTTTAGTAATTAACACATAAAATAGTTTGGGAACAAAGTTGTTAAAAGCATTAACTTCTAATTATTAACTTGCTTTTCTTCTCCTTAGCCAGACAACCAGTTTGTTTATATCAGAAAAGGTCAAAGTTGAAGCAATGCCAATGTCTATTCGCAGAAGATAATAATGTATCACTTCCATGCATACCATGATACAATTCAATGTTATATTACGATTTCACATTATAAAAATGCAGAATTACAGATTAATAATGACGATTTCACATAATAAAAATGAAGTATTATGGTATTATATTACAATTTCATTTAGCAAAATCGAAGAATTATGGCATTACACTATGAATTCAAGTAGTGAGATTGAAGAATTACAGCCTTATACTAAGATTTCTCATGGAAAACTTAAAGAATTATAGCTTTGTAATATGAATTCATGTAACAAAGTTTACTATGATCATGAATAATTATTATTTAAAAATAACTATCATTAATTATATATATAATGATAATTATTAATTAATACTTAAGCCTACCCATCTCTGGAGAAAATACAACTTACTTTTTCAATGAACCAAAGAATAATCAATAATTAATAATTACAGCACATACTATATGTCTACATTTTTCTTACAATTGATGATAATGAACAAATTAACTAACTGTGGCCTTCGATGAATTGGGAAAGTCACCCGAAAGCATTAAAAAATTTAAATTATAGTTACTGGAAATAAAAGGCAAAATAATATAGTAAAACCTGATACGACCCCCTGGTACATGATAAACTTGCAATATACAGGTGGTATCACCTAGGCATTAAAGGGTGAAAAATTCAATTGGTATTTGTGTACCTCCTTTTAACACACTTGATCCAATTGTTTCCACAGCATCAATCATCCTCTGTTCTGGTGTGGCTTTGGTAGATGACAAATAGGCATGTGTGATATGGCAACTATAATCTACTGTGAAACCAATCGCCATAATCATTACAATCATTGTGATAGAATTCAAAGATAAACCCCATAGATACATCACAGCCAACAGTTCCAGAATGAAGCATACAAATGTAAACAATAGCAGTACAGAAACAACTGGTCTGATCATGTATGGTAGTGTTAGACACAATATAACAGCAGAACAAATCACAACATTAGTCAACGTGTCTTGAATAATGATAAGCAAATGTGATATGTATATGAGCATAAAGGAAACAGCATAGAATGGTTGATTTGTTTGTTTTCTTAGATCTTCTTCTAACGATACTAGGGCATTCTTACGAAATAACCAATTCTTATTTGATTTTGTGATTATATGGACTCTTGATGCAACTATTTTATTTCTTATATCGAAGATTATGTCTGTTTTAAAGTCTTTGTATATGGATAAAAATGTGTGCAAACTATTATTAAATGGTTCACCTGTAACATTATTACTATCTCTCCATTTAACAAAAGTAGACATCCAATTCAATGTTTGAACAAAATATTTGTTTTTAATTCTATCTAATTTTACAAATTGATCTTGAATGTTAGGAGATGAATAATCTATGTCTTTCTTATCAAGAACGATATCAATACTAAATTTTCCAAATGGAAAGTAATCTTCCATTGCCACAATCCAGCTGACATATTCAGAGTTATCAGCACCTACTATTTTGTAGTCAAAATTAAGATCTGTATGTAAAGTTCCATAGATACCAACCGAAAGCATGAATATAGCTAGTATAGTGACAACAACCTTGCCGACAGGTTTCATCAAAATTTTAACATAGTTGTGAATGACCTACAAAAAAGAAAAACATCTTCAATTTACTGCTCATTGTAACAATTGCTTTTAAACAAGAAATTTGCACATTTATAATTATTGTAACCATGGAACAATAATGCTACAGAACATTACTACTTCCATGCAAGCTTATAATCCTCACCAAAATATCTGGAGACAAAGGAAAAAATTGATGAAAGTCAATAAGGCTACATATACAAAGTACATAAAGATATGAAATTACAACATGGCTTCCTGTTGCTTGCATGATTCTAAACAAACATTCTGATCCAAAACACATAAGAAAACTTTTAGACTATTGTGAGATTAAATTTTTTTCAGTAATTCAAAAGTTTGCTAAGAATTATAGTCTTAGAATTTGCTATTCCACTTTGTAATGAAACATCAAGAATGCCCTGTATTTCGCTATATTTCACCTTTACTGACTTGTTGTTTCAATGTACAAAGTGATTAATATTGCAGGTAACCCTGCTCCCAATAATGATATACAATAGTTCTTCTTTAAATTTTTCTGAAATTGTTTCAAATTTCATGAGTACAGATGCCGAAGACCTTAGACATCATAAACATAAAGTTCTACATTTTATACTGATGAAGTCGTTTTTATGTAAAGGCCCCCTTTGGGTGACATCACTCCATAAGTTACTAGAATAGTTCAATTACTTCAAACATAATTGGGATCCTGTAGAATCTAAAATGTTGAATCATTGAGTCAGGCTTGTCATTTTGAGGAGAGCTATCACTTGTACTCTTCTAGAAGCTATTAAGGTAATCCTGTTTTGGATCACCTAGACTATAGGTTAGGCAATCCAATTTACGGTAAATATGAATTGCTCACACTGCCTTCTTTTAACATTTGAGTACAGCTTTCTTATTTATTTAATGCAAAGTGTCACAAACATAATTTTCAATGCATTTCCCTTCATATCTAGTGCAAAGAAAGTGCTGCGAATGTGATTTTCAATGCATTTCCTTTTGTATCTAGCTCTAAATAAGTGTCACAAGAATAATGTTCAACTCCTTTCCCTTCATATCTAATGCAATACAAAATAAGTGCCACAAACGTAATTTTCAATGCATTCCCCATCATCAATCAGAATCTAATGTGCTCCAGTTGTGTTGACAGAAAGAATTAATATTAATTTTAATTAATAATTGCCTTATACCTCATCTTGGCAAGTATATGAATGACAAGAACCTAACAACCAACTAACTATGGCCTTATTGTGTGTACCACAAGCAATAAGTATATTAATGACAAGAACCTACAGTAACAACCAACTAACTATGACCATATTGTGTGTACCACAAGCAATACATAAGTGATTCAGACCTTCTTTAACTGATGGCTTTAAATGTATGGATTTGGAAAATCCACTTCAATGGAGTTAATAGTCAGAGGTGCCCTTCGAGACAAAAGAAAAGGAATTAACAACATTTTAGCTCGCTTCAGGGTTCTGAGATGATCCTATTGTAGCTACATAGCTCTGCTGCCATTTCCATATTGACAAGTCTGTTGAGTTAGCTAAAAATGGTTAGAAAGTTGAATGGTGCATTAAAACTGGCAATATATATAGTAGAGCTATAATAGCCAATGTATACAATTCTTTATTCTGAAAACGTAGCGTAAACCTTAAGGAATTTTGCATTGTGTACCGTCTCTGAGACGTTACTTTATAAAAAACATTAGGATTTTTTCAATTTGGTAGCACCAGATTCAAAAGAAGGGATTGAGGGTTGTTGTGGGTTTTGTGCATGATATCCATGCAAATGGGTGGGAAAAAATAACAATTACTAAAAGTTTAATGGAGCTTGGTGAGAAAATTAATCCTGAGGTATAATTAATTATGTTTTATGTACAGTACATACACATCAGAAAGAGAGAAAAAAACTCCACTCACCATCAAAGACCAGCTTTGCTTTTCTTCTCCTGTTATCAGATCTTCGTTTTCTGGTGATTTTTTATCACCAGTAGATTTCCATGGAAAACAATCCTGGCGGTTTTTTTCAATCCTTTTTATATCATACGATATCAATGCCAGAAACAGTGTAATTATCATCAAAAACGAAAACAAAAGTGACAGCATTGCATAAACACAAAATATGTGGATGGCTGGAAATCGAGACACCATACCAATAAAAAAAGCTACTAAATCTGTTAGAGTTGTCATTGTGATAGAAAACCCAACTTTACGCATTGTCTTTTCTAATCGTTCACTCCCTTTAATTCTTTTATCGACACAATCAAGTTGATCCAGAATGATAAACATGTCATCGATACCAACACCCAATACTAAAAATGGTAGCACACCAACAAAACCAACAAATGGTTCACCAATAAATAAAGCTAATCCAAATCCAGCACCGATACCAAAAGTGATACAAACAATACCAAATAAACTAAGTAGAAAGTGTCCTTTTACCATACTTCCAAACCTAGTCATTGCAACTGCACAAAACAATACCATGGATCCAATAGAAATAGTAACAAGTAATAAATTATCTTTGGTATTCTTCTCGATTGCATCATCGATACTTCTCACAGTGTTAAATAAGAGATCGAGACCTTTTTCTTGCATCAGAGGTTTCATACTGTGTAAATAGTCGATCATCTTCTTTTCCCAAACTTTATTCTTTTCATACTGTTCACGTGTTTTCGCAAATTTAACAGGATACTCAATGCGTAATGCATTTGAAAATATACGACCAGCAGTTGCATTAATTTGAAGTTGACCGAAAAACCAAGGAAAGTTTCTCCGGACAGAATTGCCATTCGCCATTGTATATGAGTAGTCATTATAAGCATTGATAAGTTGCTTCTCTATGTTTTTAAACATACTTCTATCATATTTAAATATTTCTAATGGGCTATTAATGATGCATGCTGAGTAATTAGTTGACTGTGATAGTAAACAAAAGTCCTCAAAACCATTAATTTGCATCAGGCCGTTGTGAATCAGCAAGGCACTTTGAAAAACATCTGATGTGAATATAGACTGATTGTGCCTTGATAGAAGTACAAACTCTTCAAATTGAATGTAGTAATCAAAATATGGCTCAGCTCGTTTTAAATTTTGAAATATCTCACTCTGTTGTGGATAAAAAATCCTTTCACTTTGACCATACATGTTAAACAAGAGAAATCCAGAAATGAGGGTAAGTGATACTGATAGACTGACACCAATGACAGATTTTGGTCGGCTGTACACAAACCTCGCCCATCTTTCAAATTGATTCCCTACAAAGTCATGTAGTGAATGGCACACACTGTACCATTTCTTGTATAACATGATTTTTGTATTGCACATTCAAAAATTGCCAACTTCTTTTCTCATCATACTGCAAAAGTTATACATCCAGCATCATCATTTTGTTTCTTTCTATAATTTTAAATCTAATAAAATAAATAATTGAAATAACAATTTATACTGATTTTTATAGAAGTCACACTATATGAGATTCAATTAGTTTTAGTAATCATTACTAATTATTTCTTACAGGGTAATTTCTTAACTCACCCTTTTCTTAACTTTTCACTTTTTGAAGATTTAAACCAGCATTAGATTTAGCACAACCATAGAAGAAAACACAAAATTTAAAAGCTAATGTGACCTTCTGTTTCTTCATAAAATTATATAGGTTTCCAATGGGAAGTTTAATATAACCAGGAGAGACATTTTTACTGTAATGTGTGTTTGGTTGTTGAAAAATTTCACATTTTCAATAAGTGCGCTTCACTTGAAAAGACTTTGAAGCACTTCAAAGTAATTCAAACTTTTAAGTTTTATTCAAGAATCCATTACGAAAATCAAGAATAAATTTAACTGTATTGTCTAAAAAACTAAAAGTACTTTACAGTAACTATTTTCAATAATGAAATTAAGAAACTAAACTAAATTTTCTTCACTTTCAAAACCTACAGTTACTGTAATTATGTAAAAACAACTCTGAAGATAGAAAAACAATAGATGACAAAAAACAGTAGAATAAATATGAACTGTTCTTGTGGTTACAGTAGTAGAATAACATCAACATTGTTCTCAAGTCATCATTATATAAAGTACCAGAAGTAGAACAAAATATTAAAAAAAAAAATTCCCTAACTTTGAACAACACCTCCTCATTTAACTTCAGTATCAAATAAGTCATTGAGTATAAAACTGGAAAAATAACTGAAGTTTATCTAACAGATTATTTATACACACATACAGTATACATATAATAACACTTTCACATCACTTCTGGCAATCTCTTTTTTGAGAAGTTTTTTTTTTTACTATTTTATTAATTTATAATCATTTTTATCCATTGTAATTGTTACAATAAATTTTATCAATCCAGGTTTGCTTTACAAATAACTTCTCCAATGCCAAACCAACACTTGTAGTTATATTATATACATATATATATTATTTATTCACGAAAAGCCATTTTGCCCAATTGTTATGTGCAAGATTGTGTAGATCTTAGATAAACTTCATAGAAACATATATCAGATGATTTAAAACAGTAAAAATTATATAATCTTATTATAATCAAGTAACTATGACAACATATACCGCAAACATTCCATATTTAATCCTGGATTGTATGACATGACATTATAGATTTATTGGTGAAGAAAATATATGACCGTGTAATTAGTTTGAATTCAGACAAAAAACAAACAGAGAACATATTTATACAAATGAATACATATATTAACAACAACTCTAAAATAAATAGATGCACTAGCAACCTGCAGTACCTACCTAAAAGATCCTCATGTCTTAGTCTATGGTTGTTTTTCAGTAGCAATATTCAGCAGTAAAATTATGTTCAAGTTCAGCAAAAAATATATTCAGGTTTAGGGTGTTGTATTCAGGTTCAGCGAAAACTATATTCAGGTTTAGGGTGTTGTATTCAGGTTCAGCAAAAACTATATTCAACTTCAGGGTGTTGTATTCAGGTTCAGCGAAAACTATATTCAGATTTAGGGTGTTGCATTCAGGTTCAGCGAAAACTATATTCAGGTTTAGGGTGTTGTATTCAGGTTCAGCGAAAACTATATTCAGCTTCAGCAAAAAATATATCCATGTTCAGTAAAACTGCATTCAATTTCAGGACATTGTGTGTTCAGGTCCAGTATAAGTATTTTTAATTTTAACAAAATAAATATATAGGCGATATTCAACATGGTTACAAACATGTTCAGTTTGCTTTTATGTTTAGCATTAATATATTTTGATTCAGCCTATATTCAGATTTAGTATTTATTTACTTAAGTCTTTGCTAAATTTAGCTGAAAGAAAAACCATTTTACAATGCAATATAATTACATTCAGAATTTATTTATTTATTTATTCAACCTAATTCAGGCATTCACACATTTTCAGGCATTCACGGAAACACGAGACAGCTATCAGAGTGCCCCAATTATGAGATGTGGTGCATAGTTTATCTGATCTTCTTGATATTTGTGAGTAAATTTAGATTCAACTACCTCCATGCACATGCTAGAGTCCACTATATTTCGCTTAGAGGACACTAAGTGACCAATAACACAACTATTACTTTTTCTTGATAAGTAATAATAGAATTACATTTAACCATATTTATAACAGCTTAAGCCAACTTTGTAGTCATTTGTTCAACATTTAATTTCAACTAATCCGTCAGCAGACACAAATGAATGGGTTACACCATCTTGCCTTGCTTTGCAATCAAAACCAAAGTCTTCTTCATTTGGCCGAGGTAGACGAAGGTATCAAATGCCTGACTCTACGTTGGTCAGTCTCCCTATAATGGGAGAGCTCAGGAGCACAGACAGAGGCAATGCCCTAAGAGGAACATCCACTCAAAATCAACCCATAGAGAGATTGTGGAGAGACGTTTTTCGATGTGTGTACTGTAACTATTATTATTTATTTCAAAGTTTAGAAAACAGCAGTTTACTAGTTTGTACCAACCAGGTGCACATGTTTGCATTATACATTTTGTTATTCAAATTCGAATTAAAAATTTCCACTGTTCAGTTCTTCAGTTCCTCCATAGCTACTCCACATAACAACACATATGACATAGCACTGTATGAAAGAATCATAAAAAGGCTATATAATATGGTAGTTTTTAATCTTATAAGTTTGATTTATGTGGAGAATTTCAAATACTATGTACTTTTTAAATTGCTTTAATGGCTATCAATTACGTTCTATAATAAAAAGATTCTGCTGCAATTAGTAAACCTATAGTTATTATCAATAAAAGAAACTAAATATATACAGAATAAGAGATAAAAAGATGTGGGAATTTTTAGGGAATGCAATTTATAGTAAACTTCATTATAAATATAATAAAATAAATATACAGCAATACATACCTGAGACAACACAAAAGTAAAGTGACCTTTAACCTTATAACTTTCTGTATATACAAAGCAATTAGGGAAGTAGAGAAAGATTTGGTTTTAATTTCAGCTGCTAAGGTTACAATAAAACACATTCAAATGACAACATACTTGATTAATTTGTTTTTTTGTATTTTGTTGGGTTTGTTCTGTTTTGTGGGATCATCCAATTTACTATGCACTAAAGATGCCAAATCAAATTATTACAATTTGTTGAAAAAAAAACTAATAATAAAATGCTGAGAGATACAAATAAAAGTTTTAATTTTAATTAAAGGTTGATTTCTCTAAATAACTTCATATATGAAAATATAGACAAACATGCCTTGTTTTTGTTGAGTTTTAAAGCTTGTAAGTAAGTAAATAGTAAGTAAATTTATTTGCCACATAAAAAAAATAACATCACCATATATAGCAAAAGCAAATAAAATAATGTATATAAACTATTTTTAAAAGTAACGTTTAAAATAAGAATTATCCACATACTAGTGTGGCAAGGAATACCGAAGGGACAATATGGCCCTGTTTCCATGG
>JANTOQ010631011.1:0-10418 GCA_027564595.1 Bythotiara depressa
TAACAAAGTAAAAAAAAAGTTATGCCTTAAAAATGAGTTTATTTTTGGTATTTTAGCTAGCTACAATTTGTACAACAACATCAAGGAGCTTGGGAGGACACTCCTCCCTCTACTACAGTAGGTCGCGTTACATTTAAATCAGGAAAATATAGCGATAGTTAGAGCCATGAAATGACAGCAGTAGCAAGGATATGTGTATGTGTATGGTGGCAGGGGATCTCTTAAAGTAATATATTTTCTGCTTGAAACAGCTTTATTTTCACAGGACTTCGGCTGTGATAGGATGATACGCCTTCCTAGTGTTGTTAAAAATTTTCTTCACTTTAACAGCACTGGTATTTTTGTGAGATAAAGCAAGGTTCGGTGGTTATTTTTAGCTGGCTTTCTATATAGGTACCTAGCTAACTAAAACAAAATCTGTACCTAGCTAGCTAGCTAAACAGATAAAACTTATAGCAACTCAAAAAAAAGAGTACCAAAAAGTTAAAAAATAAAATTCACTGGCCTTATTTACGGACAGTAAACAAATAAAAAGTATATTATATCTTCTACTTGAACCTCTTTCACACAACTTTTTTCGCAAGCAGCGCTCGTAGTTTGTATGTTCATTGTGAGCATGCGCAATATCATAAAATCTCCTTCGCAAAATAATTATCCTTTTCGAAAAACATTGCCAATTTAATAAGAAGCAAGAGGGAGGAACGCCTTCGTAAAGACCCGCGATTTTTTCCAAGCCACTTGAGAAAACCGAGATTTTGAAGAGCTTGAGCGAACTTCACGAAATCAGTCCTAATCGACCAACGGAAAATGCAGCCGAAAACAAAAGCTAGTTCACGCGTTCACCAGCTAATTAATACCAGCAAACCTCTGAGAAATAATAAAACGAACTTTGTTTATAGTAATTACTACAACAGCACTTCTTCTCGGAAGCAAAACGGAAAACCTTTACTACCAAGGTCTACCAAGATGGCCGAAATACTATGATTGCCGGGTAATACACAAAACGAGAAAACCTCTATTATCGCCCAAGGTCATTTCCTTTATAAACTGTTTTCTCATCTCAAAATAAATGTTATTAATTTAACAATGTTGAATCTTAGAGATGTTCCCCAAATTTGACGACTTAGTCAAAATAATAATAATATACAGAAAGATATCACCACACAAATTACTGTTATATAAAATATAACGTTAATTCCGCTTCATTCTGTAAGATAATATGTTTGTAATTTGTTTCTTTCTTTCTTAATTTTTAAACATATGAAATGTGGCTGATGATATATGCGCTGTTGTCATTTCAGGAGAACGAGTTTTTAAAGTTTACTGAGCACATTTAACCTTCGTCACGAGTCGAACGTGACGAAACCTAGATCCGTCCCTGGGTCCTGTCTGTTGTTGCGCAAATGACCTAGATTTCCAGAAAAAGATTGTTCCAAATTTATCGACATGTCAGTTTCTGTAAATTGCTCGGATAAACGATGAAATCGCTCTATCCTGATTCGGCGCACGATCTTGTATTTTTGTTTATTTCCCACTTTTGAGACCTGTGGAATTGACGGAGAAGAGTTGAATGTACAGATAAGATTGTAAGTACAACTTACTTATCCACAATAAATACTAGATTTCCTTTCTCTTTTTCAGATAGAACTATGGAATCACAAACTGCACAAGAATTTGCCGAGTGCTTTGACGCATACCGCCAAAACATTATTACAGATGAAGCAATGGAAGTTGAATGCAAGAGAGTAGTTGATACTTTTCAAGGCAATGAAATAGAACTGTTAAGTATTGGACCTGCAAATGGAGAAAAGGAGAATAGGTTAATCAAGAACTTTGGTATGAAACTAAAATATTTCCATGCTTTGGAGCCCAATGAATTTTATTTTAAGGCACTACGTAATACTGTATCTGCTTGGAATATCGATAGCAAAATAGAACAGTTATTCTTTGATTCTAGTTTTGCAGCTGATAGGAAGTACGATTTGATTTTCATGTTTCACGTTTTGTACTATGCCAAAGATCTAAAGGAAGTATTGTTAACTGCAATGCAACTTCTGAAGCCTTCAGGGAAGCTTGTTATTGAACATGCTAATGACGATATCAGCTTCACATTGCGGCGTGAACTTCCAGAGTTGACGAATTTGCAAGAAATGTATGCAGTCGGAAAAACATGTACTGGACTTGAAATATCTCAAATTCTTTGTCAAAATAATATTCCACATTCCGTCGTTAGTTTGGATCACAGACTTGATGTGACTGATTTCATTGAAAGGAAGAACACTCAGGTTATTTCTTTCGGATTACAGACTCGTTTTGAAGGGCTTTCAAGTGAGAGAAAAGAGAAAGTGTATCAAATTGTTATGGAACATAGTACACGTATGGGAAATGGGAAGTATTGCTTTCCATCATCTGCTGTTGCTATCGTCATTGAAAACTCAAAATAAGACTTTATACAAGTAGAATTGTATAAAAAAAATATTTTTGTCAACAGTTTAATAATGCTTAATCACGGTTGTTGCGAAAATAAAAACAAAAATTACTACCATGTTTTTTTTGTTTATAAATTTGACAAATTCCTACAATAAAAACAATTTACCTTTGCATTGTGTAAAATTACATACTACATAACTAGTCATATAGAGCTTTGCTACGTCACCAAATCCGAAAATTGTTTAAACGTTGTATATTTGCGAAATTTAAAGAGTGACCTTTTTAGTAGGAAAGTGGCAATTCGGGCTCACTTACTTACTCTCCGAAAACTATTGTTCTCAAAACAAAAGAAGACGTTGTTCTCAAAGGAAAAGTATCTTAGGTTCTCAAAAGACTAACAGCTTTTAACATACTCTGAAAGAAAGGATCGCTTTGTAATGGTGCCACAATATCTCGCTGTGATCCTAAAACCCTATTATTATATAATTTTACTACACAAGTCAAGTATTTCCATGTTTATTTCTCAACTGGAAAACGCGTATATGTATTTGAAACAAGCAAATTATCCCATTCCGGTTTCAAAAGGTGTTAAACCTTCAAACCAGTTTACATATATCAAATGTTATAAAATTGTCGTGAAAATTCTTGAATCCTGTGAATGAAGACTGTGTAGAGTACTTTTTCACCTTTTCACGTAATTAAAGCAATGTTTTGACGTAAGCGTAATTTCTCCATTGTCTTACCAAACACAACATAATTCATCAACTTAAAGAATTCGTTCACGCAATCATATGCTGCTCTACTTCTTTGTTACATCTTATAAATATATTTAAGCCATAGAGATTGGTAGAACGATAATACACGATGGGTTTTTGTTACTTTTATTCCGTACGATAGATATAACTTTACGTTACGATAATGACCAATATACGTTTCTTTGTTGTTAAATTTGGACCAATTTCTTACTATATCACACATAAGTTGACATTCAATACCATCATCATGTGATTCTTGTTTAATTGTTTGCAACATACGTATTTGTTTATCAGATAACATATCAGCTGTTATTTTTACTTGCGTAGCGAGAGGATAATCACTATCTTCTCGTGTAGTTCTTTGGGATAATATTTATTAAGTTCATTATTAAGTTCAATCAAGTTTTCCGCTAACACATTTAATTCACTGGTAGTTTGTGATTGACTCATAGCCAAGAAATATAACTTATCAGCATTCCAAAGATTAAATGTTCATTCGATTTATCTGGATTGTAGTTTGGTAAACATATAGTAAATTACGTGTAACTTCCATGTTATTGGGTGTCACTGCACAGCACTTAAAATAAGATTCTAAGACTCTAAGGTTATGGATAAAATAGGGATTTGTATTTTCTCTGTATTAATGTGATACTGGAGGTTGCAGTGAAAATGTGCTGTTCAGATGGTAATTTCCTGTTAGATGATCATGGTCACGTACGTTTCGTATGTTTTTCCTCTTCAGGACACTCATTGATCTGTCGTTTGAACTAGGATTATATTTGCTGGACAAATATTAGTATAAAATTGAAAATAACGCTTTTTTCAACATTTAATAGTATTCATTACAAGTGCTTATTCTGCTAATATCCTTGTTCATATTACACAATTATAACTAACGAAAATATGCTTCAAACTTGAGACCAATCACATAAACAGTTCTTGAATTATGTAGGCTGGGCCAGAGAAAAAGGAAAATGAGCATTACATTGACAAATTTACATAGTAATAAATTGATCTTTTATCAGAATTAACTTTATTTATATGAAATGCTCCAGAATCATATAATATATAATGTTCCGTTCTTTCCAATATCATCATTTTCTTTATCTTTCTTAGCGTCTCTTATAACTGTTTTATGTTCTATTCTGAAATAACAAATTACAACATAAAAATTTACTATAAATATGCGAACGTTTAAACAGACATCACGAAAAGAAATATAAAAGGCAATGATATCGCTCGGGACCATTACCGACGACTGTAAATTAATCATAAAAAAAATGTAGGATAAATTCAATTGTATTGGAAAGAATAATTTTATTGGAAATTGAGTGATAAATATCATTACCATATAGCAAAATATGAACGAATTTAATGTTTTGAAAAGTGGAATGATATTGGCTTCTGTCGCTGCATTGAAAAGTTTGGGCAATGCCGAAGGAAATGGTCATTTGACTCAATAAAATTAGTACCTCAAAAGCAAAGATTATGACGGAATTTATGCTTACGAAGATGACTGAGACCGAAACGGAGTCTTGTAAGCTGTTTAAGGCCGTAAGGAAGATTAACTCGATAAAAAGTGGAGGCAGTAGGACGTATAAATTTATTAAGAAGAGAACATTTTAAAGATGTTAAAAAGGGAGTATTATTTATATTAGGATTGATGTGTTCCCATTCTCTTGCACAAAAAGGGAATAATGTGACTTCAATGTGTCCTTGGAAGTAGCGAATTGTGTGAGCTAAAAACTCTTAGTTTATAAGATGGTGTTTTCATACAGGGGACTTAATTTGTTAATGATTTTATAATAGAAACAAACTCCATCTTCGATCACTCAAGCTTTCCAATTCCTGATATAGGTTATCTCGGAAAGTACCACGAATTGCCCTTGTAATTGCTAAAGTAGATAGATAGACTCGATATTGTTTAAAAAGGTGCTATCGTTTGGAGTATCATAAATAATGTGCCAATAATCAAGATGTGGGCTAATAAAAGATTTGTATATCTTAATTAAAGTTTGGTTTGGTAAAAAAGCAGTCGATGAATTTGACCAATTCCTTTATTGGCTTTTGTAGTGTTTTTCCTCATATGAGATCCAAAGTTCGATTTACTGTCTAATACCAAACCTAAATGTATCTGTGTTGTTTTAGATGTTATATTATTATTGTCAAAGATCAGTGTCGGAAGATTAGTAAGATTTAATTTTCTAGAGAAAATAACTTCCTCTACTTGTTTCCGAGGGTGTGGATTAAATGACATTTTCCATTGAAAAGCCCAATTTCTTGCTAGTTGCAGGTCATTGCTTAAAATAACTGATGATCTGATATTGTCAGTCATGACAGCAAGTATTTTCTCATCATTGATTGGATTCCATCGGAAAGGTCATTGATATATATAAGAAAATATAAAGGAGCAAGAATTGAATTGTGAAGTACACCAGCTGATACGTTTTCCTATAATGATGATTGACTGTTAAGAATTTTCCTTTGATAAAATATTTTCTATTAAAGTCAAGAGAGCACCGCTAACACGATAAGACGTAAGTTTGGATATAAGACCATGCTTTAGATATATCCAGGAATACACGTCGTGTCTCAAAAGAACGGTACGCATCAAAATGCTTTGTAAATGTCATGAGTTATAGCCAAAAGTTGTGATACACGTGAATTCCCTTTACGGAAATCTGATTGATAAGGAGAACAAATATTTTGAAAATGAAATTAATTATAGAGAGAATTATATATACATATTATATATTATATATACACAAAGTTTCCGAAAATACTTTTTATGGACTGGAACAACAATTGCTTTTTTCCACTGATCATGATAAATGCCTGTATTAAGAGCTGTTTTAAAATTTATTGGTAAAGGAAGAATAATTAACTGGGTTACATATTTTCTTAATATAGACCAATATGCTTTACAACCTAGTTGTGGATAGTTTAATTTTATTTTATAGACGAGTGAAGTATTTTTAATTAGCGTCAGAAAAAGGTTTACTACTGACTTTTGTAATACTTTTGATTAGAATTTCCTTACCTGTACCTGTACGGCCATATTTAACATATTCTTACGTATCTTGGCCTTATCGCGACATACTTGTTTACTTTCACTTGTCTATCAGTGTGGATCCTTGTCATTACAAATAATGGCTTTACTTGGGTTTACTTGGTGTAAAGTTGTTATAAACATTAATTATACAATCAGAAATGTTTTTACTTGCTCATTGGCTCATTGGTTTTTTAACGTATTTCCCCACTTAATATGCGAGAGACTTGTTTGAATCGATATTATATCTGTTTTGGAATAATTCCATACAAGACGCTCAGAGGGGGGTTGAAGTAAATGAGTTGGGCTGTTGACTATTTAAGTTAAGTCATAATGAGATGATATTTCGTCTAAATCCAGACCCTGGTTATTATCGGTATCACCATCCCGCCAATTCTTGTTTACCTATGAAGATAGCTATATAGGGATTACTATTATTTACATTAATAATAGTTTGTTCCTAGTCTTTTTCGAATGTTTTGAATGCATCAATTGACTGAATTGGAGAACGATATAAGACAGTTATAAAACAATTTTTATTATTAACTATTAGTTCGCAAACTAAATATTCATTTAATTGGGTCATTTTGGGCTTGGAAATTAGTGGTAGGTGATCCTTATGGTAAATACAAATTCCTCTTTGTTTTATGTCTTTGGTATCACCACAACGAATTAGTGAATAGCCATTTAAATTTAATCTAGAATCGTAATTTGAAAAGGAAGTATTTAAAAAATGTTTCAGACAAACATATAATGCCATATTTGTGTGTTAAATGTTAGTTGCCCTTTAAAACATAAGATTGGAGTAATGTAAGGAAGTTTTATAAAACTTTCTGAGGTTAAACCTGTGACAAGTACTGAGATATGTATCACCACTGACCTTAGGCCATTGGTTAATTTCAATATCACATCATAAAAGAGTAAAGACTGCATATAACACAAGTAAAAATGATCTCTGTGTAAAATAATATTTTAAGTTTAAATAAAATATTTTTATTTGAGTATTTATGTAAAGGTAAATAAATATATTAATTAAGAAATAAAACATAGGACAAAACACTAAACTAAATATACACCGACTAGCTGATTCAACACAATTGCAAACCATTATCATCAATAGGTAATGAGATTAGAGATAAAGGTAATTGACATTAGGGATTTAAACTTTCTTCAGGAAGGAGTGACGCTATGATGCATTTAGTGACAAATTAAACATTTTGGCTTGTAAGAAAAAAAAGCGTTTAGTGAGAGGTAAAAAACAACAAAACAATAATAATAATAAATTGTTTTTACTGTTGAACCAGAAGCTCATCCTTTGGATGTTTTGTTCAACCATTTCCTTTTCTTGCTTCTGGACGATTTGTCGCACTTCATTTGTAACTTTGTTTGACAATTTCGTCTGTTATTTCTTGAATTATCTGCATCTTAAGTTCATCAAATGTTTTTTCCAAAAGTTGTGTAAACTCATCTTGTTTATTAGAATTAGGTGGTATTAATATAAAAGTATAATAATACTGTATACCATAAAAATAAGAGAAATACTTTCAACTCACTAAACGTTTCTTTGTACATGAAAGATTTCTTCAACAGCTCCTTTTTTTCTTTTCATCGGAATAAAATAAATGTACCCTCGCCAACTACTCTTATCAGCCAACCGAAAAACTCTTTCTTTCCCTATTGTGGAACGGGTTTATTCTGATATGCAGCCGTGTTTAGGCGTCTTTTATTTAACACGTGTATTTCCTGTATAGCTCCCAGGGACCATAAATTTTTTAAAATGCTGGCTTTCCTTCCAATATTAAAATTAGTCACTGCATCATAACACAAAGCTCTAGTTGTGTAAAGGAAGCATACTTATCTTTTGTTACCCGATCCCATATTGTCTCGTTAAAACCTGATTTTGCATCTTTTCGTAAAGATTTTAGAGGGACCACTTCACTGCTTAGGTCATTGTATATACGTCTTAAGTTTGTATTGATACCAAGTGGAATACTTGGACCTGCTTTGCTTTATCTTGTTTAAATCTACATCAACTAACTATCAGCACTGTATGGGGAATGTGGATAATAATTATATTTTGACGATGATGCAACATGAAACAATATGGCATATACTGCTTTGGTCCTACCATTTGTGATTATTTTGTTATTTATTTTGTTTTACTGCAATACCACAATAATTCCGAAGACGGACATTTATCGCGTTTGGCAGTTTAGATTTTCTTCTTCAAATAGCGTAATTGCGTTCCAACTCTCTTTTGACTATGACGACACATTCTAGTTTTCTGACTGTTACACCAGGTTATAAATTGTTTACTGCAGGAAAACGTTTGCTATCTCATCACTACAAATTTTTGTGTATCTTAAACTGTTTTTTATAATCTATAACTTAGAAATTCTTTCTGCGCCAGCAACTTCTATTCCAGGTGCTGAACCATGGAAATTAAGGTTACAGGCACGAGGCGCTTTCCAGTTTTCGTATGAATCTGGGTTAGTTTTTTGGGGAAGTGGAATTGAGGTCAATAACAATGAATTATAATTAAAATAATGTGGTAACACTGCCTGCATGTTGGATAATTTTTATGTAAAAAATTGAACAAGATTCACTTTTTTAAAGTTTAAACGTGTTTTTCTCAAAACAATGAATTCCTAAATTTGGCAAACGCTAGCTTGGGAATGGTAAGGCCTTATTATGTGAAACTTTGCATGCTGGCTGTTCTTCTTCCTGTGCATGTTCTGAACCTTGAATATGTACAATAAATTCAGCGGAAATTGCATAATATCGATAGGGAAACATGTGATTTGGATCTAAAAATAGACGAAAAAAGCCCTCTGCATCTTCACGTACAACAATAAAAAGTTACATAATATTTCTTAGATTCAGAACATTCAATGTATCAATCAAAAGAAACACACCAAGTTTTGCGCACAAAATCCATTTATGCCTAATTAATTATGCATATAATTAATTTGTTATCACTTTCTTGCTATTTTCACCTTTTCACTAATCGTATGTAACAATTAAACATAAATGTTTCCACAAAATAATATATATCAAGAAATTAATATTTTCAAGGTATCCCCTCCCCCTTAAGTGACGAGAATCCACGACGTTGTTAGCTGACGGCTACACTGGTATCGACTCACACCTTTATTTGATTTGCATCTTTTGTAACTGTTTTAAACGTCTTCGATTAAAATCCTTTTTCTCAGACATCCGTTCTACAAGTTTTTACAACTCGAGCAACATAACGTTATCGGATAAAATGTCGACATCTATTATTCGCACTTCGGCACGTCGTATTTATCGAGTTTGTTTTCGTGTATAGCTTTTTCAAATTTAGTAATTCTAAATCCTTTTCCTTTCGGTTTTTATTTCATCGATTGTCATGGTAACGGGGACTGAATGAGCTACAACAAAATTTATGTACACGTATGTCTCATCATTTTTGTTGCTCCGGCCATGTAAATTCTTGAAATAAAATCTGAATGCTTTCCTTTTTGATACGTATTGTTGAAGTTATAAGGTTGTAGGCGTAGCTGCCACATTTCTATTTGAATACCCTATTTAAATTTGGGGCCAAAATATAGATTAACGGACGGTGATCAACCCCCACTTCGAATCCGGTTTGGTATAAGTAAAGATTGAGCTTTTCTATGCACCATGCGAGACTTGAACTTTCTCTTTCCGTTGCACTGTATTTTTGCTCACTTTTACTTATTGGGATTAATGCAATAGACGCGACCGTCCTTTCGTTACGTAGTTCATCGCACTGCAACAAAGTTCCTACCATAACCTATCCACATGGGTCAGTGACTAGTGCGCACTTTCTTCTTGGATCATAAAATGCTAAAACGGATTCAGTGGTTAATTCCTTCTTTAAATGTTCGAATGCATTTTGCTGCTTTTCACAACACTGAAAACGAGTGTTTTTTTGTAGTAGGTCACGTAACTGAGCAGTTTCGGACGAAAAACGTTCAATGAATCTGGGTAGGTGTGTATTCGAAGCTGATGTGGAATTCTTTAACGAAACGTTTTTTTTCGTCCGGTTTGGCTCCTTGATCACTAATAACTAGAATTTAGCTTTTGTCCCGGTTTACAGAACACATGTGATGTGATGTGATGTGATGTGATGTGATGTGATGTGATGTGATGTGATGTGATGTGATGTGATGTGATGTGAT
>JANTOQ010631455.1:0-10417 GCA_027564595.1 Bythotiara depressa
TTAATTTACATATGATTAAAAAGGAACTTTTCTTGAATTTGGGTGCCGATTTTCATGCGCCCAAAAGCACTTTGCGCTGTCAAAATCAGCCTGTATTAGGCCCTGATAGGTTGTTATTAATAAGATAGTAAATTGCACACATACTTGGCATACTACCCTGATATTTCCAATAGTTCTAGTATGGAATGTACCAGTTGGAACCACAACTGTGATGCTAAAGTACTTTAGTAGTACTTTGGAAAACATTACCATCAGAACGTGGAGGAAATATAGAACTTCACTAGGAGGCGAGTGTTAGCAGATATTATTCAGTTTCACTATGATGACAACCGAGACAAAGAATTATTTGCTGTTGAATGTGCAATGTTTTGTTTATATCAAGCTATATAAGTGAAGCTTGTTTTACCTTAAACATTTTTTAAATGTGCTATGCTTGTCACGTTTAAGGTCTCACAATACCTTTTGAAACGGAAAAAATTATTCTTCATTTTATTTTTACCTTAATGATTTAGAAATACTTTATGGAATCTACAAACATTTTTTACGCAACAATTTGATGTTTTCTCTGCATTATTTACTGCTGAAAAATGTGAAAAAAATAGTATCCATTATAAAAATGTAAATTTCAAATAATGGTAGTAAAGCATCCACACGCTATTATATTTTCTTTTGTGGCGATTCTATTTTGCATCATAGTAATGAAACGCTTTTTAATTAACTGGTCAATGCGCATTTACTATATTGTACCTGCCACTATTTATTCTCTTACTCATTTGCTGTCTCTTGAAATTAAAGGACAGCTATTTGGAAAAGCTGTACCGTTAACGAACAAGCTTATCGCTTACATATTTAGCTCCAACTCATTACAGCATTGTTGTGTGACTTTAAAACTTTCTGACATTATAGAGATATGCATTGTGCAAAAAAGTGTGATCGGAATTGTTTTGTTTTCCTCTCTTTCAAAATGTACAGGCACTTAAGTGAAGAGTGGTCCTATTGTTAATGTTTCTGTGCATTAAAATATAGAATAACTCTGGAAATAGGACCAAACAAAAAAATTCCAAACACTCCATTTATCTTCTAGTCAGTGAGGCCACAGAGGATCAGAAGTTAGTGATTTTAAAACAAGTCGAAGCAACTTAGAGCTCTTTATAGCGTTTAAAATGCATCTAAAAAGGTTGGTTTTCAAAGAGGTTTTTCCCACCATGATTTAGTATTTCATCAATTTTTTAAGTGGATAATTAAAAGATTACTATTCATATTGTTAACAGCAAAGTTTGGTTTGAAGAAAAAATTAGGAAGTGTAAAAGGGGAGCTGAGGTTTATTTTGCCATATAATGGTTGAAATATACGCCAGCATTAAAAATATGTATTATGCATTAATTGATAGTAAAAACAACAAAAATAGAATCGCACCTCAAGAACAAGCTCCCTTTTCTCAGATCCGGAAGATGAAGCCTCAAATCTCAAATCTCTTTTGATTTAATTTCCATGAAAAATGTTCTTCGCATAAAATTTGTTTCTGCTTGCAATAAAATTATTTATATTATGCTTTGAATTCTTCATTTATTGTGAAGCTATCTAGCAGCCTGCTGTGTTTCCTTTTTTGGATCTGGAATTCTATAAAAACCCTTATTTTTAACCCTTCCCGTTGTGTTGCTACAACTGTTATGCTAAACAAGTTGGCATTATTTCAAATTGTTGATAAGTAATTTTCTAGAAAAAAAGAGTTAAAAACTATCTTTAAAATGTAGCAAAAACTTTAATATCAATTAAATATATTTTTATCTCATACACTACATATAAAATTAAAATAAATGAAAATGAAAATACTTACTTTAGATAACCTGCAATAAATGGTTGATCATGCTAATTACGTCACGCAGAGCTCTTAATTTGACAGTTAAAAAACCCTTAAAAACAACAAATTTTGTTAGATGTATTATATACATCGTTATATTTTAACTTTTTCTTGAACTTTCCTCAGATTTCTTTGGGAACGAAATCTGGCCTCAGTTCCACTTTAAGAAATAGAAAATAAAAAACTCACTGTCTTTTAGTTTGAGTTATACAAAAACAAATTTCCTCAGCACCAAACCAAATTAAGAATATGAAATAAACGTTTTTCACCGTGTTACTGAGTATTGAGTGATGGATATATTTCAGCCATTAAATATGTGATTGTATAAATTATATCTCATCATACAGATACAACTTGAATAATGCAGTATCTTTTATCAAATTATAAAGAAATATATAATCTTTTGGTTTTAACTATCGAGGCTCGTTTACAAAATGTGTTTTTTTATATGAAAATGGATCAATTTAAAAGAGAGGTAATTCAACTATAACAGTGTGTCACTGTTGAGAGCTATTATTACTTCTTATAAAAACAAATCTGTTCAAAACAATTAAATGGGTTACTTCAGGCTTGCTTTGAACCATTTAAAAGTATATGAAACTGTTGTAATGCTGTTCATGTTTGATGTGCTTATTTAATTCTGTTCTGAAGTATTACTTTCACCTTTGTAACTGAAATGTCATAATTAAAATAATATTTTTAATACTCAATATAATAATAATAAATATAATAATATAATAACAAATAATATCCAGTAACGAAGGTCAACAAAAGCAAATATATAAACATATAAGTGTATATGTTTATATAAGTAATGAAAAAAAATATTAAGACCTCACATAAATGAATAGGTCAGTAAATAGCAGTAATTTAATGTAATTTACTACTGAAGCATGTTACAGAAGAAATCACCTGTCTAAAAATGTGTTTAGACAAAATTATTTTTTACAGAATTGGAGCTGATACCAATCCAACTAACAATAGAGATGTAAAGACAATAGAAACAAAAATAGAGACATGTGTTCGTGTACAAGGGTAAGCAGATGTTTATATTTAGATGTATAGGAGTAACCAGTCCAATTTCAATAGTAGTTGTGTGATTTGTAAGTTTCAATAAAAATGAATGAAAAAATTTGGCTTTTGTTTTTTGATAATGTGAACAGTAAGACATCAAGTTATTTGTTTATTCCAGGGATGCTATTAGAGCTGTTGTATACCAATCTGACACACCACAACCCCCTGCAATCAATGCAACTGTAGATCAAATTGGTCCTGAAATTAACTACACATTTTATGTATGTATTTGGTTTTGAATTAGTTTACTTTTACTTTGTTTGTGTTGTAATCCAGTGTTGTTGAATGTATTTTACTATTAATTAGGTTGTGTTATTTTTGGAATTACAAATTGAAATGTATTAATATATATTATTTTAAGCAAAAGAAAAATTAATTTATCATGTAATATTTTAACTTGTTTGCTTAAACAATAAAATTATCATGTTATATATATATACACTGCATCTGCCTTAAGGTGACAGTTATTAAAAATGGAAGTAAAGGCGACATCTAATATTTTGTATTAGCATGGTTCATATAAACTCTAGGGCATTAATTAACTTTTTTGCACTACAGTTAAAGGCCAACAGTGGTGATTGTTTGGACATATTTGTAACCTAAATAATATATGTCGCCTTAATGTTTGCGTGTAATTATTACTGTCACCTTAACGTTTTTTTAAACTCTTTCCGCTACTAAGTTGACTTGTCTCCATTACCATAGCAAGACCATGCTGTTTGCACAGTCACTAGGTAACAAACAGAATTAGTTAAACAATGTAACACATTTCAATTGCTGTAATATTAATAGTATACAAAAGGCATAGGCTAATGATTGCTTAATTGCTTAAATTGTTATTGTAGCAATGTGTAAATTGCCTTAACTTGTGAGAAATATTCCAAATATTTGTGTGGACAGACATTTTTGTATTAATTTAGTATATATAAAAAAGTGGGTTGGTGTCCCACATAACACAAGCTCAACATACATGTACATTTGTAACTAACATCTCTTGTACACCACATAGTGTACAAATGCCTAAATGAGTGTGAAGTTTTCTTTATAAATAGAATTAATGGATACAGTCACTAATTCCTCTTTTGCTGTTAGTCAAGAGCATACCTAACATATTTCCAAATATATACATTAACATATATGAATACTGATAGGAAAATTAAAAAATTTATTTACCAAAATTATAATATATTCCTCATTTTGTGAACAGTTCTATATTCTTTTCCTCAGGTGCATATCAGGTGAATTTCTATTCACAGAAATTTGTAAAATTTAAGTTAAGTCTTCGTACTCAAAGTAAGTGTTCACAAGTGTACATACTCAAAATAAGTCTTCATACTCAAAGTAAGTCTTCCTACTCAAAGTAAGTATTCTTACTCAAAATAAGTCTTCGTACTCAAAATAAGTCTTTGTACTCAAAGTGTATCTAATTGACTAATGGAATATTGTTTTAAATCTCAATAATTAACTTCATGTAGAATGGTTTCTGCTATTAATAGTAACAAATATTATTTGTGTCATAGGTACAAAATTCTGGCAAATTACCTGTAGATTTATTATCAGCTGAAGTAGACATTGTGGCACAGAAAGCCAACAGGGACATTTTATATGTTGTGGATATGACTGTAAGTCCATCTCTCTCTCTTTTAGTTATATAAGTAAGTTTTCTCATTTTCTCATTTTCTCATATTTTTTATTATTATTATTTTTTATTTTTTTTATTTTTTTTTAATTCTCATACATTTATGCACATACACAAACAGGACAAACATTTATAGAAGTTCTTGTTACTGAAGTTTTTATCCTGTAAAAACATTTTTAAATAAATAAATAAATAACTTTCTAATGAAGACAAACAAGAATGGAGGAAAACAAATCAGTACTAATGACATTTACTTATTTTAGGTTGATGGTGTTCGATGCAATCCAGATGATCTTAATGTAAAAAATTACACTGTAAGCATTTAATTATTTGAAAATAATAATAGCAGAAATATCAGCTCATATTTTTGTGCTGATGTGAGTTTTAAATGTCACACAAATCAGCATGATTATATTATTTGAGCACAGATCTGCATTACATGCATATTTTCAAAATTTCACTGATATTCAGTTCGTGTTCAATTACTTTGTTTACTTTGTTGAAGACAATTAAAGTAATTTAAGAATCAGACACTAATTCAGATTTCGTGACATGAAATGTACAAGTTAGAGAAATAAGGACACTTTTCCTAAGTTTTTTATGGAAAACAACTGGCAGGTGTTTGCTTCTTTCCTGATAACACCTACTACCATTCTCATTTTCTGAACACTTGAAGGAAAAGGGACAAGAAATATGAAATATTTTATTTTGTGAGGGATTGTATATTTAATAGTTCTAAATACAATATCTATGAAATATTTTTTGAGGGATTGTACATTAATGCCTAAACTCGGTAAATATGATTTTTCTATTCAAAAATAATAATTTAAAATATTAACGCATTTTATAAATATAAAAAAAATATAAAAAAATGTAACAGAAACGTGGACATACGCACAAACAACAAGACAACTGTGGACAAAAAGGAAATTGTCCCCACAAGGCATGCACGTGATATCGCCAGTGGCAACTTCCTTAAATAAAAACAAATCAGATCAATATTATACATACAAGGTGAAAACTTGTTTTTACTATTATCATTTATGCTTCACTAAACGGTTTCTAAAATTATTTTAATACAATAATAACTGTTTGGTACATTCTTTACTGGGAAATATTGCCCAAGGTCTAAGTGACGCCTGGACTTGTGAGGGCTTATGACACCTGAGGGCGATTTTCCCGGTAAAGAATATACCAAACAGTTATTATTGTATTTATTAACTGGTTACAGGTCATGGAAACCTTGCGAAAAATAAAATGAAATATTCATTGATTTAGCATATTATTTGAACGTTATATATAATATTTTTACAAAACATTTATTTACAATGTCCATATTTGGAACTTCGAAATTGTACTTCAACAGAATATGCACAAAAATGTATCATCATGTTCGAAGATTACTGGATGGCATTTATGTGTGTTTGCTATATATTTATGTTAAAAACACAGTTTGATATAGTTAACTCCACAAAAAATGGATTCAGCTTCATGTTTTTATGGACACTTAATTGTAAAATTCGTTGTTCAGCAACATACCGATATTTGTTTTCCAAGCTGAATGGTTAAGCAAGCTTAGATTGACTGCCGGCCGAATGAACCAAGATGTGTCCTTCATAAATTTACAAAGCGAATTTTGCTGAGTGTGTGGTCAAGTACCATATATTGCTCTTAATTTGTCAATCTGATATCATCATTAAGAAGAATGGTGAGCCATCTTTCTTATTAATTGTAGGTCTTCTGCTTGTGAAGAGCTCATAGATGTGAACTGAACACTTATGTCCCCCAGTTTCGTACGCTTTAGGATTGAAACTATGTTGTTCTTGAATGCTTAAACATTTTCTTTGTTTACATAAATAGCTACCATAGTGGGTTGCTAAGCACGGAAGGTTATTATGGCTCTATAAAGGCCCAGAGATAAGGCCTTTTCAGTCATTCAAAAGGCTCTATTTTCCGTATCGATCACTCAAAATGGCTACTAGTTAATAAAGATTGGATAATAAATTTAATTATATTAAGAAAGAATAATTGTATTCAATTATACATTTTATTACCATAAAGAAGAAGATCAACAATTGAGGAGCTATGGTAAAATGTTAAAAATATTGTTAGCACACTGACTGTTAAAGAATGAAATACGCTGTGCAGTAAAAGTAGGGCAGTGTAAAAGGGAATGTTCTGTCATTTCATGTACATTTGTTCCACATAAACAGGGAGGGTTGATAGTGTCATTGAAATTGTGGTGAAAATTGTGCTCGTGGAGATGATTGAGACGAAGGCAAAGTCTAGTTAGCAATTTGAGGATTATGGACACCGTAAATAGACATAGCATTAGGACATAAAGTTTAGTAGAGAATTTTTTTAAATTGGTAACAAGGGAGAATTTTGAATGTTTGGATCAAACTGATCCCACTTAATAGCACAATATGGAAAAAAGGATGACTTAAAGCGATCTGTTCTTGGAGTATCAAGATGGAAAGATTTAACTGATCTGAACTCATAGTGCAGAGTTCTCGACCTAAGTAATAATGATTTTAAATACAAAGGAGCTTTATTATATTTAATATTAAAATAAAAACAAAGCCTTTTGAACCATCTTTTGTCCATTAAACTTTCCAATCCTAATTCCTGATGCAGTTTTACACAAGAACAGGGTTCCTACAGATCCTGGAAAACCTAGAAAAACCATCAACTTTTGTCTAAGTCAGGAGAAAAAATCTGAAAATGTTATAAGTCAGGAAAAAGTCAAGGATTTTAATTTTTGATGGCTAAAAAATTATTGATTTACACTTATGTTTTTCTGCTATCTATGTAACTTGTTATCCATAATTATTCATGCTTTGCCTCATTTGTGTTTAATGAGTTCATTTTCTGTTAATTTAGCTTTATTTCTGTTCCTTTTTAGTAGTGATTTTGATTTACTGCTTTTGCAATTTTCTTTTACAATATTCTTTTTATTTTTAGTTAAGTAAAAATAATGTCTTCAAATACAACAAAACAAACATTTTTCAAGAATGATTTTATGAAATGGAAGGAACTTTATTTTATTTATCTTCTTTTTCTCTTCCCAGACAAGTTAGGGAAACGTCAGGGAAAATTGGTCAAATACTGCTCAAAAGTCAGGGAAACGTCAGGGAAATCTTTAGGAAATGTGCTGTAGGAACCCTGAAAAAGTACCACAGATAGCACCTGTAATTGCTAAAGGGCATAATATTGAGCAGATTCAAATTTCCCCATAACCTAAATGCAGTGATTTGTAAATATTGGTCAGTGACTGTCTAGGTAAAAATTTGTAAAGATGTCTATTAAGGCTGATTCCTTTGTTAACTTTGGAAATATTTTTATTTATATGATGCTAAGTTTTTTTTCTAGAACCATACCTAAATGTTTGTGTGATTGCTTAGATGAAATAGTACCATTGTTAAAGATTAGTATGGGAATTTGGGTATTGCTGACATTTGTAGAGAAGATAACTTCATCTGCATGTTTGGAAGGATCAGAATTAAAGGACATGTTCCACTGAAATGCACAGTTAGCTATTAATGAAGATGTGTCATCAGCAAATATTTTTACATTGGGTTGAAGTCCATCCAGAATATCCATTCAGAACTACTCTTTGCATTCTATTAGCTAAAAAACCTTTAATAATTTTTAAAAGAGAACCATTCACACTGTATGTTTTCAATTTAAAAATTAAACCTTCATACCAAACCTTTTCACATGCTTTAGAAATATCCAAAAATACACTATGTGTTTCAAGAGGAGGACAAACATCAAACTTTGAATATACTTCATGAGTTATAGTAAGCAAATGTGACATACAAGAATCTTCTTTACAAAAACCTGATTGGCATGGAGAAAATATATCATTTCATTCAAAGTATGTGTATAGTGTATCATAAATATATTTTTCGAATGGGCAACAAGGAAATAGGCTGTGTGCGCCACTAGCCATGCCCACTATATGTTATATGTTGTTTCCGCCACTAGTCTGACAATGTACATTAATTGTCCTCGTCAGCTAGTGGTGCAGTGTTTTGTATATGAGTGTCTGTAAGGTGTTAATACCTAACTTGAATAGAAAAGAACATATATCACCTATATTATTTCTACAAAAGATATTCAAAATTTTATTATTTTCCTTGAGACTTTCTTCTCATAACGAACCACTTTCATTGGGTGACTGTTTTGATTTATCCCACAAGCGCCAAAAAATATTTCAAACTATATAAAAATAATTGATATAATACAGGAAGTAAATGCTTAAAATTAACATTGTGTTATACTATGGTGGAATATGATATAAAAAGATTGTACTGTTACACCACTGTAAAAACAGTTCATTTACTGTGTTCCAACCCAGAAATCATTTTTGGCATAATAGGGTCGTATCCAGAAAGTTTTTGGGGACCTCAAAATTGCAGTGGGTTAGTGGCTCCATGAGGTGGCACCATGGTTGCTGCCGAGGGGAAAATGTTTTTGAGTAAGTGTTCTAGATCGGCTAAAACAGCCATTTCCAATGGATAAAACTGTGTTTTGCAAGTACATGTTTAAACCCAGAAACCTGAGCTTTCTTGTTATAACTATAAATTCTTTATAACAGCCTGTGAGATTTTTAAAAGTAGTTAAATCCCACATCATCTGTGCCTTCTCTTGTTCTGTTATCCTTCGTCAGAGCAGCGTGTTTACAAAAATCTAATCATTTGGCTAGCATTATTTTTTCTGAACGATGTTCACACAACCCAGGGTTATTTAAGTAATAACTTAGCAAGTCTGCAAATATATTACAGGGTTAGAAATAACTTTTTTCAAGTGGTTCATGATATTAGTGACTCCGTGAGGGCCCCCCTTGGTGGAGTCCGAAGGGCTAGTCCTAGATTGCTGTAAAAGCATTATTTTTCTTGAAAATTATGCACACCATAAATTGCACAACAGAAAGAAAATTATGTACTTACTAAGTATATAATTATTGAAAATAAGCACAAACCAAGATATATCTTTCAAATTTAATCACTTATGATCCAAGACAATTTCACAATAGCTAAAACACTGCGACAAGTTTTTTTCCAAACTTTCTTATTACGGAGATAAAAAGATATGTGCACGTGATAATGTTTGATTCTCTTTTAAAACACATCCAGTGAGAAGGTAACCAAAAAATTTTAAGAGGGCGGCATAGACATGGGTAGTAAGCGAAGCCTGTTGGAACATATACTGAACCGAGTTTAAAGAACGATTTAAAGTATGCAAAAGAAAATAGTTTGAAGTATGGTCATTCTTTCTTTCAGGCCGACTGGTAAATATAATTCTAAGTAAACACAAGTAAGGGCTGATATATTTTTTTCAATACTATCAAAATCGCCCTGGATACGACCCTGCATAAGGCATACAGAAATAAGCCATCAACTGCATTCTTAGGCAATAAATATTAAAGGGGGTTGGTGTTTATGGGAAGTAGATAGGATCACACTTGCTCCTGTGCTCTTAGAAAATATCATTAACTTGACATCATTTGACATCATTGCATTATTGTTTTCTTTTCTACTAATTTCAGATTGCTACAGTTAAGTAGTGACTCTCCATTAACATTCAGTCTCAAATGAATCAATTCAAGTGCAAAAGATTATGATTTTATAAGAAGTAATGTTGAAACATCTCAGCAATGAGCTCATTACCGTATATGCCCGTCTATAAGTTGATCCCGTGTATAAGTCGACCCCAAAAATATAGAGCACAAAAGTTGATTTTAAGACGTATCCCATGTAGAAGTCGACTACTCCTTTAACAGCACAAAAGTAATAACTTTATTATGCTAAAAACTTGTATTTCTGCAAAAGTCCTTC
>JANTOQ010631566.1:0-10417 GCA_027564595.1 Bythotiara depressa
ACCAAGTACCTCTATTTTGATGGCACAGAAAATGTGCCCCCCCCCCCCCCCTTGATATGGAGGAACGGTCCGCTAGCGGTAAGACGGAAAAATTCCCTTGGAACAAAGTTGTTTAGAAGAAAGTAAATCAGGTGCGGATCTGGTCCAAAATCTAAGTGTAGATATAATCAGTCCAATTAGCAAAGTTATAGGTGTGAATATCCAAAAACAAACTAACGCCATATATGAAAAATTACCAGATCATCAGTTTCAAAATAAACTTTCTTTACAGCAAGTCAAAATCTGAGTTCGCTTTCCAGCGCGTTCTTGCGCGTCCAATTTCTTTTAATTCTAACAATAATATATCGCGATTATTCATTCATAAACCGCATAGTGACAGGGAAGAAGGACCACAACATAAAAAAGATAACGTCCCGCTCAATGCAGGACCCTGTGTAATGCTGTCCCAAATTAGTGTCCAAGCTCCTTTGTTGAACAAGGTGGGACTACGTATGCATGCTGTGTATGAATCATTTTTTATAATGGAATGAATATATTTCATGACGATCTTTGATATTTATTTTTATTTATGTATGACTTTTAATTTTACTTAAGTTACTCACATTTTCCTCTCGTATACAAAGGATATAATAAAACTTGTTTATTTGTAGGTATATTATTTATTATATTGAATAAATTCAATGACACTCATTTCTGGGATAACAAAAAATTTAACACGCAAAATCTGAAAACAAACTAGACGTGCAACCGGAATGGAGGGTCAATACGACCCTTGCTACGACCAAAAGTAGGGGAATTGTGAGTAAGTAAACTACTAATAATTGGTAAACGTCTTCTATAGGAAAGGATTCATCATAAGAGACGGGATACTCAAAACAGAGCTTATCTGAAGATAAAGTTAAAGCCAGAGGAGAATGAAACAATGGCCCGTATACATGAGCGCACACATAGCAGGGAAATGGTGATAGCAAAAGCATGACATATATATAACAGTTCGAAAAGATGAACAACATGTCACACCCTTTTGAACATTCAACTTAGCTCTACATTGAACAAATCTCGCAACGGTGTAGCTACAAAACTGCATTCTGCTCTACATTGTACAACAAGACTACATACAGCTAGCTAACTATAAAAAGTGTAAACTTGGCAGACTGTAAGTTTACTTTTCACACTATACTTAGCCGCAGCCTGTATTTGATAAACACAACCGCGGAACGCATTTTTTAACTTCGAAGAATGTAAACAGGAATGTCTGCGAAGGAAAAATCGCCGAAGAAGGAGACAGAAGGAGAGAGGGAGGGACGGAGAGGAAATGGCCACAACAGGAGCCCGTCAGTGCCATAGTTTTTCTTTAGTTACACATTTAAAAAAATAAGCAACACGTTTATAAGCAACGCTAGTATATTTCTTCCAAAGGTAAAGTTTCAAGGGCCTAGCAACACAAACATAATTTTTCAAATTAAAACATTGGTTATAATGGCACTCTGCGATGTATTTGTTTTAAACTTAACATACTTTATCTCTTCATTTCATAATTCTTGACAATAATTGTCCCTTCCAAACAGCATGTATAGATTACCTGACCTGTCGTGTCCGTGATTAAAGTTTGTGTTTCTATGCTTAGCAACAATTTAAGCAACATCAGTACTAAAAATCATCGATTTTGTAAGCAACATTACTACTAACGCCTGACCTTGATTGCTTATATATAAAAAAAACATGTAGTTTAGTACAATAAGTGAAGATAATTTAATCAGCTTAAGACTTAGAAGACTAAGTAAAGAAAATATAGCGGCTTGCTTATTTTCTTCAATTATGATATTAAGTAAACAAATTTGATCAGATTAGTTAAGTTAACATATTTTAGGCTTACTTTTTCTTCACCAAAGATACTAAGTAAACATTTCACCAGCATGTATTTGCTTTTTTGCGTTCCACCGTTGTGTTTATCAAATACAAGCTAAGGCTAAAAGGCGGTTTTCCACTTACGTTATCTTGTCCGCGGAACGAAGCGGATCGGACCGGATAATAATGAACTCAATTTCCACTTAAAATATTATGGCGCGTATTCTTCGATTTAACATTTAACAAATATTTAATTAACATCTAACAAATATGGCGCGATTTAGTAAAAGGACTGCGTTGTTGTTTGTTTGTGCAAAAAAATATATGCTCCACTTAGTGCTGTAAAGCCTGTTTTTCACGAGTGCAACTAAAATAATCGCATAATTAAAAACCCTTTATGGGCTACGAAGTTTTCAAAAAATTGTGTTTAAAAAAATATACATTTGTATACGAGAATCAACGTCAAATACATTTTTGTTAAAAGATTTTTGGAAATATGTCGTCACCATTGGAAAGCTACGCCAATCCTCTTTCATTTAAGCTACCGAAAAGATCGCTTCCCCCTGGACTCCCGATTTTTTCCCCCTGATCTCCGGATTTCCCCCCTGGACTCCCGATTTTTTCCGTTGGACTCCAGATTTAGTTGCCATATGTCAACTGGGACCCATAAAGCGTTAAGCTTTACTTAAAAGTGTGATTATCTGTCAGACGCTCTCGTAAGTCCAAAATCAATAAACAGAATGCACCCTTCTCCTTCCTTTATTAAATACTTTTTCAACCTATTCCGGTTTTTCACGTTTTTTCACGTTTTTCATTTAGCAAATTCCTAGTCTATCTAATCTGTTTTGTCGGGAAATTGGATTAACTGCAATTCACACACGGCGCTGGAAAGGAAAAACTTATTTTTCTCTTCACGTTAATCATGTTCTCCGTCTGGGTGTCATTTAAATAAAGTCTAGGTCCTAGTCTAGCAAATTCCATGATTCTTCTTTGATCACGACGGAGAGAAAAAAAAGCAAAAATAAGATAGCTACAGAGTTTCTTCATCTAAAAACTTTTTTGCTCTTACTTTTGAAAATGAAGTGTTTTTTATAGTATTGAATTTAATGCACAAAGGGCGTATTATCGCATATTAACTGTTATTTTCCGTTCCATTACTTGCAGACGCCAGTGTACTATTCACTGATGAAAAACAAAAACTTTTTCCACACGGGTCGTAACTAAAGTAACAAAATAGCTTCAATTTTTTTAGTTTCGGAAGTTAAAGGAGATTAATTATTCCTGATTTTTCCCCATTTAGTGCCGTTAAGTAAAGAAAGAAATATCACGCTGATAAATATTTCTTCGGTTAGTCCTCTTAAGTGAAAAAAAATATTGGTCCAAATTATTTTCCAACCTATTATACAATAGGTGAAAAAATATTAAAAAATTCGAGATTTTTTTTCTCACTTTTAGCAAAGTAAAGAAAAATTATGGAACTAACGAGCTTCCGTAGGTCACGTTCTTGACTAACAGACAAACTTCCGACAATAACAGAAAACGTTATTATAATAGATCTTTTAAACTATAACTGAACGACGGAGAGTGAAATAAAACGATAATTAAAGTAATAACATCAAAAGTAAACAAACTAACTTTAACATAATTAATTAATACTAAAGAAACGAACAGGAATAAATAATATGAAAGTGAGGAAGTCAACAAACAATAAGAAACAACAACAACAACAAAATATAACACAAATGCTACCTACGTCATTTTTTCTAAATGTATGGAAAAATATTTATCGAAAAAATGACGTCATTTGACTCGTTGATATTTATTTTTAGAGTATAACAACATGCCTTATTTGGGCAACAACTTTGCCCCGTGCACGTGGCTGTTTTGAGAATATAATATTGCTTAAATAAACAAAATAAGTTTGTTGGATTAACAGAACTATTTGTCTGTCTGTAGTAATGACACTGTTGTAAATCTTTGAAACAAATAACTGACTCAAACTCTCCTACGTGGTTCTTTTTTCAAGAGTACAGCAGTGGTAGGGATTTGGATTCGCATTCTAGAATTTAAGAATTCCATCCTACACGTCAAAGTGCGGAGTATAATGTCTTCGCAAGAACCATATGTCATATTTATATGTTTATGTGCGTCACAAGTAATGACTATAATACAATATGCGAATGTGCTCCTGTGGTGCAGTCTTATGAAATGTGTGTGGTTGTAAAGCTCTCAGAGCTGAAAGCTTAGAATAAAAAATCATTCAAACTAATTACAAGAAGAGGAGGAGTTTATAAAAAGAATGCAAATATCGTAGGCTTCGTACAAAAACTTTGTACCGCCTTTCAACCATTTTCATTCTTAGCCATGGTCGTAAACACTCCAAATCAACTGCAACGTGAGTAATACGTAACCGCATTATAAGAGGTTGTCTGTTACTACAGGGCCGGCGCAAGGTGCTAAAGATTGAGGGGGAAGAAGCCTAAAAGGGAACTTTTATGCAACAACTTTGTACATATTTTGTTCATATTATATTCTTCAACAATTTATTCTTATATGCGGCTTGGTAAGGTTTTATAGCCTTCTTCTCGCTCCAGATAATCTTATTAGCTCTTACTCCACCGGCCCTTAATGGCGGAATTTTAGGGTTTTGGCGAAAATAAGGGCCGGCGAAAAATCCGCTGCGGATTTTTCTTTGAAATTTTAGTTGTTTATGCAAAATTGTTGCTCTAAAACTTTTCTAGGTGATTATTTGTTGTTTCCCACAATCTTAGGACATTTCTAGAAACCAATTGTTTCAAAACTATCAGTTACTTTCACTTTAAAACTAAAAAACTAGCTCTTTGAAACCTTAGGTAACGTGATCATTCTATATAAAATAAAATACTGGAAATTAAGACCCTTTAAATAAGCGAATGGGCTTATACTTTTCAAAGCTTTTTTGACCCAAGAGCAATAGGAACACGTGCCAATGGGAAAAATGGGGGGGGGGGGGGGCGACCCTAAATGGCTGAATCCCTAATTTCTAGTTTGGCGGAATTAGGGTCGGCGGAATAAGGGCCAATAAGGTATGCTTATACGTTACAGTACCGTAGCCACCGGGGGTGGGGGTGTAGTGTGCACAGTCCCTAATAATTTTCCTACAAAAACTTTTTTCTTTGGATAATGTCTAGCAACAATTTTTATGGTAAAACTAATGGTAAAACTAATGTGTTAAATTCAGACATCAACATTTTCGTTTCCAAACTATGTACACGTTTTTTTTTATAAGCAACTAAGGTCAGGCGTTAGGATCGTTGCACTCTGGTCTTCAAGGAGGTAAGTCGCATACTTGCGGATGCGGCCCAACTCTGACCAGACAGAGTGCCAGGAGAAAGTTTCGGAGGATAAGCTGGGTGAAAGAGAGTTCCTGTGAAAGACGATGCGCATAGATCCGAACAGCTAAGGCTGAAGGGCTCTCTTGTAAAATGACATATCGAGGATGGCGGAGTTGTGACCCGACCATCCAACATACGAAACACCACCGTGACAGCAGTCAAGAAGTCATCAAGAAAATTTCCAAAAGGGGTTCCGGCGCTGAATGTGTGGCAGCGTCAATACCAGGTACAAATCGTCGTCTTCATCTTTAAACCTATCATTCGTCTTTGGTTGTCTACTATGTACCGTCCTACTGCTTCTTCAAACAAAAATACAAAAACAAATAAAAATCGAAAAATCAAAAGCCAAGAAAAGAAACCCAACGCTGATCCTGTAGTACAGTGGTATCGCGACCAAAAACGACAAAACCCCCGTGAGCAGATACTGATTATGAGACAGTGGTATCGCCGCAAGATTTTAATTAAATTAGTAGAAGTTAAAAATATTCGAGAACAAACAATATACCAGTCAGAAACATCAGAATAAAAAAACACCATCGGTTTGTTTTGTGAGCAAGAAATTTAAAAAACCTAGACAAGCTGCACGTGACAACACCGCTGAACGCTCTCTCTCCATACTCCGCTCCAACGTCGACAAATCAAACATCAGTATAAATTAACTTATTAGCAATAACAACTATGGGAATATCTTTCTCATTTTTAATGTTATTTTCGTGTTTTTCATCTCTTTGAACTTCCTCGGACTTTTCCTCGATGTTGTCCTCGATACCATCGCAACGGTGTTGTTCCACTACGCACTCTTCTTGGTCAGATTCCACAATTTCGTCAACTTCCACGTCATCCATTTCGTCCGCCTCGGTTGCGCTTTCATTAAATAGGAAAGATTCTTGTGAGCGTGCCAATTGTTTGTTGACAAACTCTTTCATGTTTTGCAAGACACGTTCCACTGGATGTGTAAAATGCAATAAAAGTTGAATTTCTAGTCCTCCTTCAGGTATAGCAGACACGTGCGGTTGGTGTATACTACCAACAAGTCCTCTGAAACAAAATTTATGATAATCATAAACTATTAAAATGTTGCTATTTTTTATGGAAAGTTCACGTGGAATATGTCCGACCGTGACAGGACCAATTCTGTCAACTCGTGTTATTGTTATTCGGCAGCAATAAGGGTCAATTTGAAGCGATTCGTGGCTCTTCTTCTCTTTTAGCACCGTAACTTGTTGATTGACGTAAATGTTCTTCCACGAGCTATCTTTATAAACATGATAGCCTCTGCTTCCAATTTCAACAGAGAAAGAATACATTTTTTGCGAGGTTGACTATATTTTACTTTAAACGACTTTCTTCTTATTGTTATCGCTTGTGTCTGATCTATTTTACAACAGATAAAAACAACTTGGGAAACACTAACGCCTTGTTTGTACTATGTAAATATAATTTTTTGCGATTTTACTCTTAAACAACAAATCATAAATTTTCAGGTAGATATGGAGAGAACACAATAATCCTATCCACTTCTCAGGAAATGTGAGCATATCCACATAGCCTCAAAACAAACTGTAAAATTCTCAATTTAATCTCATTCTTTCCAGGGAAAAAACATAGCCCAGAGTTCATCAACAGAAAAAACATTCGAAAACGTCATTAACACGTCTGAAATAGGTATTGCCTCCCTCAATTGCAGTTGTTTTATAAACATCTAGCTAGGAGAGGTACCTGGCAAAAAAACCATCCACGAAGGAAAGCTCATTAGTGCGCTGCTTCTCTTTTTAGTAAAGCTTATCATCAACAACAAAGAAAATAGATTATTGCGCTGTAGCAGTGGAGTGAAAGGATATATATAACGAAGTACTTTATACCAGCATCAAATGAATCTTTAGACGGAAGAGCTTTTAATCCGTTAGGATCCAGGACATCTTCTCAGATATGTGCGGTAAGAGAACTTAACTCGTTACAGGGAGAAGAGAGTTAAAAAAAGAGGAGACAAATCATACCTGAAAATATCAAAAAAGAAGTTGCTCAACGTGCATGGAAATATGGAATTCCAGAAGCTCGTAAGAAATACACCGAATACACGAGACTGGAAGTTTAAGTACAAACAGTTTTGTAAAGAAATCAAGTCATCGGCTGATGCATCACAAGTCCTATTTTCCCTTTCTCGCAGTGGCAGGCCAGGCTTGTTAACTGATGAATTAATGACAGAAATCGAACTAATTCCTAACAATCTTCGAGTCGCTGGCTTTGCCATATCTAGAAAAGTGGTGTGTATCCGTAGGAAATGGCGTTCTTGCATCCAGATGCCCTGAAAAAATGGCAAAAATGGCGGAAGAATAACTTTGTCCAAGTGGGTTCGCCATGTTCCAAAATCGATGAACTGGGTCAGACGGTGTGGTACTACTGCGCGTTACCATTCACTTGGAAGAAAAATATTCCCAAAATGGTCTTTCAACATAAAATTGATAAGGTTCTTATCCTTAACTTTGACCAAACACCTTTGGGATTTACATGTGCGGCAAAAACGACATTCACCAAGAAGAATATACATATTGGTAATTTAGATGACAAGCGTCAAATAACTGGAACTTTTTTTTTAATAACTGGAACATTCTGCGTTAATTTAACAGGCGAGTTTTTGCCAATACAGTTAGTTTACACCGGAAAGACTGATCTATATCATCCAAAAATAAAATTTCCATCAACATTCGACATCACCCATTCTTCAAATCACTGGGCAAATGAAGAAATAGTTATTTATTTTCTAGACAAGAAAGTTGCAGACGATACAAAAACATTACTCATATTTGACGTGTTCAAAGGGCAAACAACAGCTGCTGCCAATGCACTCATAGAGGATAAAAAATTTCTCGTTTAACACGCGCCGAATAATCATACATATTTGTTTAAACCTCTCGACATTTCAGTAAACAAAAATGCAAAAAGCTTTTTGTCAAACAAGTACCAAGATTGGCACGTGTCGAAAGTTACCAGTCAATTAGAAAGAGGTGTTGAACCACACGATGTCAAAGTTGATGTCAATCTGAGTAAAGTGAAACCACTACATGCAGGATGGATCATAGATTTCTATAAACATACGCAGTCCTGTCGATCTATAATAAAATCTGGTTTTAGAAAAGTACTCATAACAGAAGCTGTAATGAAAACGGAATCCCTGCAAAACTTATGCGAGAATCCGTTCCAGGAAATTGAAATTGAATCATAAAATTCGATCATGCGAGTGCGTCAACACATTTCAAGAAAGTATACTCATAAACTACAGTTGATATTTAGTTTTGGACTCTCGTAAACATTTATGGATATTTATAGCTTTGTATAACTGTTTTACTATTTACACACGTTTGGACTCTCGAAAACATTTATGGATATTTATAGTTTTGTATAACTGTTTTACTATTTACACACGTTTTAGAATAACTTTATCTTAATTTACACGATGACTACTTTCCATTACCCTTTACCCTTCATAAGAAACATCTTTTCAGTCACGTTTCACAGTCACTTCTCTTCTAAAAAGATAGTGTTCCCTTTTGTTCAGAGAATACGCGATGAATCATAAACATCTGTACAGCATTGAGTATGACAAAATATCTTAAAACTACAATATAATATGATAATTTTTAAATGACAATAGAGAGAACAATAGAAACACGTGACCAATGGGATATATTTAGGGGGCTAAATATCGGAGTTTACTTTATCGAGGGAAAATAAGTGAGGCTAAGAAATAGCCGGGGAAAATTATTAGACGGTGAAAATTTAGTCACTGAGATAAAAATTCCTAATACTTTCTCACTGGGTGAAAAGTTAAGTCGGGGAAAAAGTTAGTCACGAAGCCAAAATTTAGTCAATTTTCCGCCGACTTCTTTCCCCCGATAAATGCGCGGAAGTTGAAAAGGCGAGTAGAAAATTAGAGGTACAAAAATAACACCGAATAAATAGCCTCTCAATGAAATATTCGCGAAAACACTTCCGAAAGGTTGACTAAATTGACTTAAAAACTAACGCCGGTCGAGGCCTTTTTAACGCTGAGAGGCGAAAAATATCGCCAATAAGGGCGGCGTTATAAGGGCCAACAAAGGTATAGTACTCATTAAATAAATCAAGTATATAAAAATTTCTCATTAAAGAACATAAATGCCCTTTTTCTTGTAAGAAGGCACAAATATTCACTACACTAAAAGGGGATTTCCACTTTTACCAAAACGATTGCCTCCCCTACCCCCTGATTCGCCGGCTCGGTACGAGTACGTAATAGTTTATGTATTGCAGACTGGCACAAAAACAAACAAATAAACCAAAAACCAAAATAACACTGGTTAGGGAAATAAACATTGTGGCCTATTTGTGTTATTTCCGATTCTACTCTATTCTACACATTAGCTCTGTGAGAAAAGTTATTTGAAACGACATATTAGGTTGTAACTGCGGCTTTCAACGACGAAATTAGATTAACTAATTAGATTTAAACTTCTAAGAAAAACACGAGGCTAGTTGATTTTAAATGTTTTCAAGTTCATGCATAATTATTATATGAACAAAACTTTTTATCCATACAATACACGCTTTTTTAATAAGCAACACTTTATAAGCAACGCTAAGCTGAGATTTGCAAAAAAGATTAAGCAACTACTAAGCAACAGACCAGCCTCGTTTGGGGTTTTAATGGTACCGTATTTCCCCCAATAAACGCCGCACTTTCAAGTGTAATAATTGAAATAAACGCCGCCCTCTAATAAACGCCTCCCTCCAATAAACGCAGCAATTAAAATGCGGCGTTTATTAGAAGGAACACTTAAACAATGTGAGCAATTAAAATATGATATTTAGAGTAATTGTGCTTGTATTGTTCCCTCAAAATTTTAAAGATAGCTCACCATGTGCGAGTGGATATTCGGTGTTAAAGAATGTGTTGGAATCTCTAACTGATACTTCACTAGAATCCTTTTTAATCAACAGATTCGGACAAAGAACATACATGCGATCCATTTCATCTAATCGATGATGACTCAGAAGAAGAAGAAATAGACATTAAAATGTGGATTGTTCATAGATCATTTGCGCTATTTTTTTTTATGTAATCTGTTAAAACAATACCACGTAAAACTGTTAGCTAAGAATATTATTTTCTATACCGAAATTCAATTTTTATAATAAATGCCGCTCTTTGTAAAACG
>JANTOQ010631788.1:0-10414 GCA_027564595.1 Bythotiara depressa
CATTGATTACTTTAACAGACACCTGTTATTTAAAGTAGATCAAGTCATAAAGTAGTCTCAGTATAAAAACAGCTAATGTTGTATTTTATCATTTTTTAAATTTGCGCCCCTTCTGGATGTTTATTATGATGTTGCTGATTGGTTATATTATTAAAATATGGCAATCACGAGTCCTTCCTTTTTAAAACAACTGACTTCCGAATATGGCAATAGTTCGCATTGATTTTTAAAAATGCATCTCTTCGAGTAATAAAGTCACCACTTTGAGTATACAGAATGTTCAGACATAGAAATAAAAAACCTCTTAGGAGAGGAGTGCAGTGTGTAAACATGGAAACGGAAAAACTAGTGGAGGCGGTAGCAATGAATAGAGTTTTAAACGCAACGAATGAAACTAATTTATTTAAACTTTTTGAGACGCTTTATAAAAAATATTAAAGAGGCAGAAAAGGAGAATTTAAATAGCATAAATGAGAGAACCGACAAAGTGGCTTCTACTTTATTGCATGTATTCTGTTGAGGTTTGCATGTTCTTCATGAAAAATCAAAATTTAATGACGTATAGATTAAAAACCTGTCTTTCTACTGGCGATTGCTTTGATAACGAAAGAAAGAGAAAGTTGTTTTAGATATAATTTTTTATGTTTTAGGATCAAAGTACAGCATTTCTGCTGTTGGATTTTGTTTCGTTTGAATGATAACATTGTTTCTCACAACATACACTCATTTTCACTGTATTAGGAATAGGAGTAACTTTATATTTATTTTTCAATGGTAAACTTTTTTTGCATTTTCTGGACATCTAGCGCCCTGCCCGTTCTATTTAGAAAGTCAGATGTCCCAAACAGCACTAGTCGGCGTCTGACTGTTAAAGAAATACAGATACACTTTGTTTTTAATAAAGTTTTAAAAGGTCAAAACAATACGATTTATGGCCGTTTTAGGCGATCTAGAGCGAAAATTTTCTTCGTCGCCCAACCATGGTGGCCGACATTTATTTAGAAGTCACTATACAATTTGTCACCAGTCACACGATTTCTATATACGAAAGCAGCCAATGGAGGTGTTCTAAGAAATAGGTGTTCTAGAGGTGTATCCTTCCTGGCAAATGGAGGTGTTCTAATGAAATACTCAATTTGATGTTCCTGGCAAATTGAGGTGTTCTAGGAATAATTTCTTCCTCCCCTGGAAAATTGAGCTGTTCTAAGATTTTATTTACCCTCTCCTGCCAAAAAGAGGTGTTCTAAAAAGAAAGTTTTAGTTCCTAGAAAAATGAGGTGTTCTAGGAAGAAATAATTTTGTTCCTGGCAAATTGAGCCGTTCTAAGTAAAATAATTTTTTGGGTTCCTGGCACAAAGAGGTGTTCTAGGAAGAAATAATTTTTGCGCTTCAAAAAATGATTTAGTTCCTGGCAGAGTGAGGAAAGAAAATTTTTGCGCTTCAAAAAATGGAGTTGTTCCTGGCAAATTTAGGTGTTCTAGGGAAATAAAAATATCTTCCTGGGAACTGGAGGTGTTCTAGAAGACTTTGGTAACTTTATAAAATTCTACTAAAAAAGTCCTTCCTGGCATTTCAGAACACCTGTTTTCCTAGAACACCTCCGTTGGCTGCTCCTGTAAATACGCGCCTGACATGAATGCTACTGCTGAGTACTGTACCAGCTTTGTTGGAGGTAGAAATTTTACTTACTTAAATGCAAATGATAACGGTGGGAGATTTGCAGACTTTCTAATATCCAAAGAGCTTGCACTCTCTAATAGATGGTTTGAGCACAAAAAGATTCACAAAAACACGTGGTATTTCAACACTGGTAATTTCTCCAAAACTATTGACTACATCTGCTTTAGTAAATGGATGAACCAATATGTAAAAGATTGTCGAGTTCGTACATCACATGTCTTCAACAACAGTGATCACAGACTGCTGATATATAAACTCAAAACACCAAGGAGAAAAGTTGATCGCAACAGATTTGTAAAGAGGAAGGCAAGAGCGAAAAAGTATGATATCATTGGACTAAAGGAGGAATATATCAGATCAAATTTTGTTAACAAAGTTGACGAGCTATGTCAGATGATGGAGTGTAAATCTATGGGAATTAAAGATTGCGAAAAAATGGTTGACATCTTGGAAGAAGCAGCAAGGAGTACTCTGCCTAAACTAGTAAAATCTACTGAAGCAAAATTATGGGATCATGATGGAGAACTGGTGAGATTAAGAAATTTAAGGGATGTAACTGATAGAAATACTAAAATTGTAGAATTTAAATCAATCACGAAACAGATACGCAAACGTTTTGATCAATTGGGAAACTTACACTACAAGGAGGAAGCTGAGAAATTGGAAGTAGTCTATGAGACAAGGAATCTCGAAAAACTCTTTCGGATGAGTAAACAAGCATGCTCAAATAAGAAACCTGCTGAACAAACCTGTCCTGGACTAAGAGATCTCTTTCAAACACACTTTGCACATCCGAATCCATCCGAAGAACCACCTGATGAAATAAGTAATCCTCCTGAGTTCATTAAGCGTCTAACAGAAAGCGGAATTGCTAAAAAGGATTATGCACAGATAGATTGGTTGACCATTCACCCTCCTAATGTTGAGGAAATAAAGAAGAACATTAAAAACCTAAAAAATAGACGTGCAGCAGCTGAATTCCTGAAAACAGCAATGGAAAGTGATTCATATATTTCAGCTCTTGAATCAATATACAGGGAAACTTGGCTTGATGTCATTAAACCAGAATTATGGAGAAAGACAACAATTACACCGCTACACAAAAACAAAGGCAAGAGGAAAGAGTGTAAAAACTATAGAAGGCTTAGTATTGAAAGTACTCTTCTGAAACTAGCAATGGTCATAATTCTTGAGCGCTTGAGACCCTGGTACAACAGACAGCTACTCCCAAATCAAAACGGCTTTAGACAATACTATGGATGTCCTGATGCAATATTTGCGTTGAAATCAATTCAGAACATCTCATCACGCCTAAACAAAGAAGTCTATGTTCTGTTGGTAGACCTAACAACAGCATATGATTGGTGTGTACGAAAATGGTTGTTTCATACCATCTTCAACAGAATCAATCCGGAAAATATAGAGCTCGTTAATTGCATCAAGATCATGGAAGAACTATATAGAAAAACAGAATCTATGCTGAAAGGTGAAGTTATGTACTTCGAGACAACATCTGGTGTTCGCCAAGGTGGTCCTGAATCTCCGAATCTATTCAACCTGTTCTTGGACTACATTATGCGGATATACAACTATCGTGCAGATGAACTGGGGTTAGGTATATCTTTCAAATTTCGCATTAAAGACCAGGCACGAAAAAGAAGTGATCCTGTTCCATATAGGGGATTAGCACACTATCCATGGTTAGGATATGCGCATGACCTGGCTTTAATAGCAGAAACTAAATTATATCTACAAACAGCAGCCAATATACTATTAGATCTACTACAACGATTCGGACTTGTGATCAGTATTGATAAGATCAAAACGATGATTCTGAATTTCAAAGGTGATGAATATCCAGAAAAAATAACCAGCAGAAAGATTTTACTTACTTAGGTGCTGTAATAACTTATTCTGAAGAGTCAACATCAAGCAAAGAAATTGAAAGAAGAATTGGACTAGCGCACAGTAAATTTGCTGAGATGAAGAAGTTACTGTGTAATTACCACCTTAAACTTAGCATCAGAATGAAATTTTATAACACCTATATTAGAAGTCGGTTATGCTACTGTTGCGAGACATGGACTCTTAATCAAAGTCAATATGAAAAAGTTGATGCAGTGCACATGCAGTTCCTGAGACGTATGATCCGAGGAGGTATGACAAGAATGTCATAACATAAGGAAATAGATGAATCAAGGAAACGATTAAAAGATGCTCGAGGGATAAATAGCACTGAAAATATCAACTGGGCATGGAAATACAACAATGACAAGATATTGACAGTTAGCAACGCTGAGAAAATATCGGACTACATCAAGAAAAGAAATGTCAACTGGGTTGCCCATGTGGCTAGATCATCAAACGAAACGTTAAGGAAACGTTTGATGTTTGTGGATGAAACATTTACAATGGTCGGTTACCATCACAAAACAGTATCGGAAAACGTCATCAAATACCAAGAAGATAAAGGAAAATCAATTGAAAGGTTTTTGCGAGAGTGCACGTAAAAAAGGGGAAATGGTGGTAAAACTAGTTTATGATAAGCTAGTGCCTTAAGCTCCGAAAGGAACGTTAAAGTGAAGAACAATGTATGTATGTAAAAAGATCCAGACACGCTAATCGGGAAACTAGTTTCGTAAGTTATGCATATTAGGCAAACACAGTTGCGACATAGCTATCTGCCACCACAGATAATTGTCATGGATGAAACTCCTGTATGGAGTGATATGATTGCAGAAACCACCGTTGATATGACAGAAAGAAAACAATTACTATGTTAACAACCGGTCATGTGAATTTATGTGTTTAACAGAAAAAGCCGACAGGACTAAACTCAATCCGGTGGATGACTTTAAAAATGCTAAAAAGGAAACAGCCATACTGAAAGAAGAATCAAGGGTAAGACCCTCACCCAATCCTTGGGTGAATGCAGAACAGATCCATGAATGGATCGATTTAGTTCTCCGTTGATTTTCTCTTGGGCGTAGATATTTAGCTTGGTACTTATACGAGTAATATAGAACAAAGCGTTGTTTATTCATTGCAATCTAAGAATATTGATTATGTCATAGCGTCAGGATGGTTTACTAAATACATTCTGGATCTTGCTGTTCTTGGAATAAGACCCTTTCCCCCTCTTTTATTCAGGTTTTACCCTTAAATGCACGGAACGTGATTGGATAGCAATAATTTAATTTAATTCCACCTTTTACGTTTGTACCAACATCTAGCAACATTGGAAATTATTCACCACATCGAATCGTTATAACTATAAAAACAAATTTAAAACAGTAACCCCTTTTAATTTTGTTTATGTTTGTGAAAGTGAAATGGTACAAATGATCAAATTATCAACTTTCTTTTAAAATCTCTCAAGGTTAGTTTATTCATTAATGAGTGGCTGGAAACACTCCTTGGTGTCCAGCAAGGCTCTGTGTTGGGTCCAATATTATTTAGCATTTTCATTAATGACCTACTATTCTCAGTAAATAACTGTAACATCTGTAATTTCTCTGATGGCAACACTAACACTTCCTCCCTCATGTACAAAATTTATGCCAGACAGCAAACCAAAAAGTTAAAGCCCTCTTAAAAATAAGAAAATTCTTAACTCAAGAAAAAAACACGTTCTTTTCGACGCTTTCATCATGTCTCCGTTCAATTGTTGTCCTCTGTTTTGTAGTAAACAATCATATAAGTTAATTAATGCAACACATCGTCGGGCATTAAGTGCAAAATTAAACAAATTTAACTTATCATTTGAAGAGCTCCTCAATAAAACCAATTTTGCTACTGTAATACATGCTAAAAACATATATATATATACTTATGATTGAGGTCTTTAAATCATTACATGGACTAAGTCCGGAGATCATGCAACAAACAGTGTGTCTAAAAAAGTTTAAACTACTCATTTACAAAAATGTAGATCAACTTTGGGAGTAAATTCATTCGATTTTCGAGCAGCTCTGGCTTGGAACCACCTACCTAAGCGCTAAAAAACAACTAGATCCCTGAATATTTTTGTAAGAAGCCCCAATGACTTCAATATTTACTGTAGGTGCAAAGCCTGTAGTTAATATAAATACATTTATCTTGTAAGAGTTATTAATGTGTTTTACAAGACAATATTCAGCTACAATTTTTAAAAATAAATATTAATTAATTAATTTTTCAATAATTTGGAGGTACGATAATCATAATTAATTAATTATTCAATAATTTCGAGGTACGATAATCATAATTAATGAGGAGACGATTTGAGAACAGCTCACCTTTGTTTGTAGAAAAAGAAGAGGAAAAGTCTTTTGAGAAGTTCTCTGTTAACTCTAACGTTATGGAAGTTAAAACAATAAACGATAATTGTATAATTGCTTTGAGTGCTGCGACCTAAAACATTTTAAAAAATCCGCACAGAAGAAGAAGGTCTATTTCGATGAAAGACTGGTTAAGAAAATGGAATGAGAAAGGGGCATCTCACGCGTTATTAAACGAAGGTCTGTTTTTACCAATACTGGTAAAATGGGCCTAGGAACAAAGTTTCCAAAACAATTATTCGGTATTTTATGCAACACAATCAACTAAGAAAGCTTCCCAACTAGGAGCTAAGATTGTGATTAATACTTAATACCGTTGAAAAATATGTACGTGTTGCATATCATACAGAACATGATGCTACCTGCTGTCGGAATCTTTTGATGTTCCATACGATATTAAAAATCTGTTTTTTTAAATCAAATCGATTTGAGTTTTAAAAATCGAAAAATGTAATGTTCATCATGAATAAATTATTATAATTAGGAAAACAAACATCATATAAAGGCCGTGTTACACGAAGCTATTTATTCAGAATTTTTTCAATATATTATTATTTCGAAAATATTCTAGCGTGCAACATTATAAAAAATATATAAATGAACCATTAATTATGCGCGAAAACGAACGTCACAATTTTTTAGAATAAGTTTCTTAATCAAAAAACTTTGATTTTAAGAACTTATTTTGAAAAAATTGTGGTCGGTCCCCTATTCAATTATATTCAATGGTTATTATTAAAGTTTGCGGAACGCTGTTTGCGCGAGGCATCCAGTCAATCATGTTCTCCTCCTAGGTGCCAAAAAATTAACACTGTTTCTATGTCTAGCCTAGACTTTAAAAAAGAAACTCATAACTAACAACAAAACCGTAACGTAGATGTGTTCATACATAAAAAACTTTTAGAAGTCTTATTGTCAGTCAGTCGAGTTCATATGCAGTTGTAAGCCTTTCTTTTCAAGTTCCTAGCCATGAAACCCACTGTTTTTCTCCCTTCTTCGCCCTTTTATAGTTCGCTTTTTAATTCTCTTGGGGAAAACTTCTTCTCCTTTTTTATTGTTCTAATTTAAATGAAGGGATGCAAGAGGGAAAGAGAAGCAAATAAAAAAGGAAATAGCTTAGTGACTAGGCTTTAATGTTCCTTCAGCAGCCAAGCTTTCGCCCATATACGCTTTTCCTTTCTTTTCTTCTTCTCACGCAGTAGTGTAACTGCTGTGTATGTTCCCAAGGTTACAACTATAAGAGCGAGCTTGTCATTATAACTTATATCCATGTTTTCAACATACACGTGTTGTGTAAATTCTTCTCTGCTTTTATTTTAGAATTTAAACAACGTGTATCAGTAAAAAAATATTTTCGAAATATTGCAAAAATTATGCAAAAGGATTATTTTGATATTATTCTAAATAAATAGGTTCGTGAAACACGCCCTTGACAGACCCTGAAAACATTATTTTTTCCTCGTTCTAAAGCTCTAACTCCTTGCCATCTTATTTTTTCCCTGATATTTCTGCATAAATTGACGCACATTTGGTGATAGCAAAAGAACTGTGCCCGCGATTTTTTATTTTCCAACTAGTTTGATCAGTAATGAATTTTGTGTGTTTTACCTTACTTAGCCAAATCCTTTTATTGTGAATTTAACCGCGTAATTTGGCAACCAAAGAGGATTAAATAGATTTGTGGGTGCAGTTTTGTTCATTATGGTATTATGAATTCGCATGTAGTAATTTTGAAAAATTACTACAATATCACATAACAAATACAAGAAGCATGTTGTTGCAGTCAATTTCCTTTTTTCCGTTGGTTTTAAAGTCTTATCTTCATTTATGCAGATTTTTAAAGGAAACCGACAATTTCTTAACCCTAATTGATTGGTATGGGCTTTCAGGAGATTGTTTGATATGGGGCGCGGGGGGTCTTAATCGGACACCCTTAAGATCTCGGAAATTGCTAATGCATGCGATTTCAAACTTGGTGTGAGTAAATATCAAGTAGATTAATTTTACTTACAAATTTTTGCTGACGTCATCAAGAATTGACCAAAAAGTCACCAAAATTGGGCAAATCATTTTTTTGTAAAATTTTCAGGAAATGTAGGTAAGATAAAAACTAAAAGTCACAAAATTCTAGAGATGCACGGGAAGGCAAAAAAAAGTTATGAGAAAAAACTATATAAAACTATATCACCATGGAAAAAACGCAAATATCTTGAGCCCACAAAGCATTTCATATTCGACGTTTCCTCGAAAAGTATATCTGTTTAAATTCCCAGTCAATTACATGGCACCCGTGATAGTAACTTTTAATGTGCAAAAATCCCCAAGTACAACGGCGCAACCGCGTTTATTTAATTTTTCCATTTTTTGGTGCGGCGAATTTTCGAGAGTAGCACTTATTTAACATTCTAGATTTTCGCTGAATTTACTTTTGCGATTATGCCCAAAAAATCCGCAAAACCGCGAAAGCTTCTACTTTGAAAGTATTTATTTTTGTTAAATTTGGAGGATTGTAACATTTTTATTTCTCGCGCGATCCACTCACCTTCTTTGTATTTAATAATTTCCAAATAGTAACAAAAATACACGGCAAAAGGGGTTTTCTAAAAATATATTTTTCATATAAGATTTTTGAATAAGCGCCGCATTTGAACCCTAGATTGTCAATTCGATTAAGCGCTTCGGTACTTATTCGAGAATGGCGTTTATTTATTTTTTCATTGAGAGCGGCACTAAATCGGTCATTTACGGTATACACCAAGAAAGTTACCAGGAAGTTTCCTGTGTTTTCTCTGTACTAAGTGTCTCTCTAATTTCACGAGAGAGAAAACTAATTTCAAAAAAAAATTAATAAAGCGAGAGAGAACATCTTATGAATATCTATGAATGTATGTATGTCACATAGAAGTCAGAATATACAAGTGTGCAGAAGACATTATAAATTTTAGTTAAAACTCTTCCATGTGTTGCATTCTTCTATTTCCATACGAAGTCCTGGGTCTACCACCTGTCCGTCCTGTCCTCCCGCCATATTTTGCTGATTTTGGACGCTCTCTTTGTATTTTTGGTGCCGTAGAAATATCACCTTCATTTTTTATTTCTTTATTAATTACCTCATTTGGAAAATCTTCCAACGTATACGTGTTTCGTCTCTCTTTAACCGGTTCAGGATCACTGGTTCTGCGTTGTCTATCATTTTTATTACTACCTCTTGAGCTAGATAAATTGAGACTGTAACTTGTATACTCTCCGTACTCCGATATTTTACCAATATTATTACGAGGTATTCTTTCTGTATTATTACGAGGTATTTTTTCGGTATTTCTTGAAAATATTTCACGTTCTCTCTTTTGTACTAAAGTAGCACATAGTACGTCGAAGTCTGTACTTCTATTTTTGGAAGCCACCTTACCATTTTTAATCAATAAGTCAATATAATTATCAGATTCTTTGATCTCGTCAGCCATGTTATTGCTATAGCAAACATCTTGTTTATTTACACTAACATATCTGGGTGAGACTAAGGATTTTATTCCTAAAGTAGTTCCTGTTGTTTGATGGTATTGTATATTCCCACCACGTGAAAGTTTAGGACTAAGTGTTTCTTCACCAGCGACTAATGGTGGAAGAACATTATGTTTTCTACCAAGTGATAATCGTCCAAACGGATCCTCTATATGTCCTTTTAAATCCGGTATCATTGTGTCTATTTTACCTTGAAGGGTGCTGTGTTCCATAATATGTTTTTCTAAAATATTTTAAAATAATTATTCATCCGTGACCATATTACTTTCGTAGACTAGTTTTAGTCCTTTCTTATTAGCACACGTCGGCCGACTTATACAATGATTTACCTTCACATTTGGAAATAAGAGAGAGACTAATCTAGTCTATTACTTTTACAAAACTTAACTTTGTTTTTAAAGACGCTACTCTTTCTAATAAATTACGGCACAGTAACTTGATATTAGTGTTTAGTATTCAAAAGTTGTATTTATGTTCAAGAATTTAAAATCATACCATATATCTGGAAAGAACTACTGCTGTTTAGAGGTTTAAATTTTAACAAATTGCTTAGAAACGAGGCTAAGGGTGATTATTGAGTTATTTAGAGAGCTTTTACTAAGTGTATACAATAGTCAAAACAACCTTTCTACACTTTGCGTAGACAAGACCCGTTGTTTGTACCTCTCATAAAAACAAGTGAAAAGTATATTGGTGTTAGTATTAATAAATAAATAAATTACGTCAAATTAAATTTGTATTCTGCTCGAATCCCTTGTCAAAAACTTTGTCTAGATTGAGATTGGTTACAGATCTCCCAATATAAGATTTTGCATGGTAATGTTACAAGAATCGCACCTAGTACTATAGATTTATTGTTAACAGTATCAGCAGGTTGTGGTGCGAAGGTTACG
>JANTOQ010631899.1:0-10414 GCA_027564595.1 Bythotiara depressa
CCCCAAGGCAATTGCTGGAATGCACAAAGTTTGTGACATATCTCACAAGTCTCACAACTACAGTTTTAATTTAAATATAATAGTTTTACTCTATATAGAAACCTGTTAAATGACTTTCATAAATGTATGTTGAATTTTTGGTAGCAGAAAGATGATAAAAAATAATTCCTGCAAAAGTTTTACCAGGAAGACTCTTTGTATCTACCAGTTTCAATGTATAGCAATAGATCATTTCAGTTCAGTATCAGTATTGGTAATTTTAATCAGAGCTACCAAAAAACCTGCAGGGCACTTTATAGCAGTACTTAAGGTGGAGTATATTGTTTATGAATGTCACTGGATTTATAATGTTTTGGAACCTTGTGTCAATGAGTTGTATTTATTTTATTTTACTTTGCATTCATGGATATGTATAGGGGACAAATCTCAAAATGTTTTGTTTTCTCACAGTGCTTCACAGTGACACTCAATAAACCAGAGTTTCTAAAATTATTCTCTAGTTCTGATTAAGTTTACCTAAATGAAAATGATTCTTTAGTCGTTATTCTTAAGGCTGGTTTCCATTGAGAGTAAATTACCTTGCTTGGGGGAAAGCCTTTCCCATTGTTTTGATTGGCTAAGCTAAAAAAGCACGCAAGTACATTTTTAAAAGTTCAAGATTTTTTACTTTCTTAAAGCTGCCTTTGTGTGCATTTTCTTACCTTAGTCAATTAAAAAGAATGTGGAAAAAACACCCACAATGTCTGTGCAGATTTTACCCTCAATGGAAATGGACCTTTAACTACTTTGTTTTAGTGATGAAGATATGCACTCTATGCAGTCCATGATTAGAGGACTTGGTGAAAATTATGTTCTATTAGCAGGCGAAAACGAACATTTCTTTGAGCTGGATTTAACTTCTGGCTATGTTTATCAAAAGAGTGAGGTAGGTACATACATGAAGTGTGTTTTTGTTATAAATATCAGTGAAGTAATCACATGCAATACCCTTTTTGAAGATGTTGGAAAGTTAAAATATTATACTATTGTGTTAACATAAAATGTGCTCTTAAAGATTATAGATATCAAAAGCTCCTTTATCCCTTTTGAGACAAATTACACCTATGCCTTTTGAAGCTATGTAGAGTATGTCCAAAAAAATCATATTGATAAAAATCATTGTATTTAAAGAGTTGTAAACCCATCATGGACCAAAGGGTATCACCCCCTTTATATCTTTATATCATGGACATCCACCTTTTTTCTGGAGTAAATTTTAGTTCTTGATTTCTATAATCAACCTCTTTTACATCTATATAAATCATGTATAAGTGTGTTTCCCGAAAAAGTATTAAAATTATTTTAGCCTCGTACAGTATATATATATATAATTAAATATTATTACTAACAGTAAGTATATTATTAATAACTGATATTATTAACATATAACAACAGTTTTTCTTGAATCTTGAAGCAACCTTTATATATTTTGATTTACAATGAGTCAGTTCTCACGTGCATGGTCATTATTTAAAAGATGGCATATGCATGCCTTTTGATGATAAATTAACCTTGTTTGATTAAAACATTGTTTGATGCTTCTGAAGATTATGGTACAGCTACATACAGTAGCTATGTATTATTGATCCTAGCTATTTCAAATTTCTTTATTATTATTAGCTATGACATGAGAATGGTTGTTTGAAATTTGAGTGTATTTTCAGGTTGTTTGTGAAGCAAGCACAGTTGTGCTGAAACAATCCAGTCACTACTTATGTTGTGGCCAGCGTACAGGCCAGGTAAGTTAATTTTGGAAATTTTTATTCTTTGTTTAATATAATCTTTAACATTCTGTGTGATTTTCCTGTCTCAAGGTAGTCATTGGGAATTGTATCCAGATTGTGCAAAATTGATGAAGGCACTGAGTTCATTTTGAATTAAATCCATCTCGGTTGCTTGTCAGTTAGTTTTTATCAAATTGGCACCATGTGGTTTTGAGGTATGGCTTTGTACCCCCACTTATAAAAAGCCTGCTTATATAGGTTCATTCTCTTTTTATCTGACAAGCACCACCCACCCTCCCATCTTGGTCAATATTTCTGTATTCTTTATATTTGGGCATTCCTTTCTTTCATTTGGCTATAATTATTTTTCATTCTATATATTTTCATTTCAGCATTTTCATTGTTTTATGATTCATATATTTATTTGTTTGGCTTGTACCTCATTATAATTTCAAATAAATTGGATCTGTAGGGAGTACGCTACCAGTCAAACGGTGTTACATAAGTAGGCATGCTCCACACACGTGGACATGTGAGCTGTGCTGAGGTTATTTAAGAAATGTGTAGAGGCTAGTAGGCCTCGTTATGATTATTTATTTTGTTGAGGTGATTAGGCCTTATGAAGATTATTTAAATATCTGGATCGAGGCCTCTTCAGGTGATTGGTACACACTCTCAAGGGTCCCACTTCTGCCAACACTTATGTTTTTATTGTGTCTTCCCAAGTTGGCTGTTAAATTATTTTAATCATGTTTTCTATATCTTTCTGAAAAGGCCCTGTGCAACCAAGACAAGTATTTAATTACAGATTTGTCTCGCTCTTCCAGGTAACATTACGTGATCCAGAAAGTTTGGAGGCATGCCATGTCCTAGAGGCACATTCAGGCTCTTTGTCGGATTTTGATCTTAGTGGTAATTTACTTGTCACCAGTGGGTTTTCTACCAGGTAAGATGCGCGTGGCTTTTATAAACAACTTATCCCAGGCCGTAGTTCAGACAGTTTTTGCATACAACTTTCACACGCGATGACGCAGCAACATATATTGTACACTCCATTTAAGTGACTGCAGTATGGCGCAGTAATGGAATGATTGTTACCACCAAATTTCGTAGCCTGTGAGGGCATTTTGGTGGCTGAACAAGAGCACTTTTAGTGGCAACAAGGCAATCTTAATTGATAAAAAGTGCAAGCCAAACCACACCATACTCCTATCTATGTTTTTCTAGCCATTTCTTGTGTAAATAAAACTTATTAAAAATTTTTTTAGCATCACGTGTGAAAGTTGTGTGCAAAAACTGTCTGAACTACGGCCTGGGATAAGTAATGCATATTCTAATTTTGAGAATTTTCACCTAAAATTGATGAAAACAATGTGCAATACGCAACAAAAACAAATTGAAAGTAAAATAGATTGTTATGCAACCTTCCTTATAATTGTAACCTTCCTCTCTTCCTTATGTTGATTGTATAGAAATATTGATTGTCTAAGATGAAAAAGAAGAAGTCGATGATAAAAGGCAAAGCTGATTAAATGAAGTGACTTCTATTCCAGGATTTTAGTGATATTTTTTAGACCATTTTTTCTAAAGTCATTTTTGTTTATTTCCAACAGTGAAACATTACTTTTCAAGGTCATCTAGCTTCATTTATAGCCATGCAAATGCTGTAGATACTTTGTAACGGAGCCCGGCCTCTATTCCAGGATTTTAGTGATATTTTTTAGACCATTTTTTCTAAAGTCATTTTTGTTTATTTCCAACAGTGAAACATTACTTTTCAAGGTCATCTAGCTTCATTTATAGCCATGCAAATGCTGTAGATACTTTGTAACGGAGCCCGGCCTCATTTCAAGTCGTAAGTATTTGCCATGGATACTTTTCTAAGGTCATTTATAGCTTCATTTCTAGTCGTGAAAATTTGCCATGGACATTTTTCTAAGGTTGTTTATAGCTTCATTTCTAGTTGTAAAAATTTGCCATGATGGGTACTTTTAAAGGTTGTCTAACTTCATTTCTAATCATAAAAATGTGCTGTGGACACTTTTAAAGGTTTTCTAGCTTCATTTCTAGTCAAGAAAATTGTAGTGAGTGGACACTTTTCTAAAGCTTTTTTGCTTCATGTCTAGTTGTGAAAATATCCTAAGGACACTTTTTTCTAATACAGTTTTACTTATTTCTTGCAGTGAAAATATAACGCAAGAACCTTTCTACTGTAGACATTTGTTTTCATTCATTTTTGACTTACAATAGAATTTTATGTTTGTTTTGAAGTAATTACTGCTTCCTAAACTAATAGAAAATCTTTGATCCTTTTATTTGATTCTGAAAATGATTAGCTAAAATGCATCAGGTGGGAATTCCTTACATCAATAACGTTAAGGCTGGTAAACACGCTACAGTTAGCAGGTGTTTTTAAAAACCTTTAAGTATCTTTTCACAATAAAAGTTTTCTTTTAAGTTTAAGATTTTAATCTCTTGTTTTTTGGCACTCTTTTAAATTAAAAGCAAAATTCAATCATGGTGGATGAAACAGAGATCTTATTATGAACTGTATTAGCTTCTAGTGCATCTATAGTTTTGTTAAGAATGCAAATAATACAGCAGGCAACAGCAGCTTGTAGCATATTTTTACCATAAATGTTGTACTGATAAATGTTGTACTGATTTGAGGATGGAGCCTTTCTTTGGTTAATAATTAAAATATTTTCCATACGCCAATAAGATTGCATCAAAATCGTGCAATTCCTAAGCAAGCTTTCTTTCATGAGATGTGGAAAACATCAAGTTAGCCTGTGATTACATCAAGTTAGCCTGTGATTATGGTAGTTGATAAAAACCTTACAAGAAGAGTGATGATGAATTCTCCATTGAAACCCAGTTTTTTTTTACCACTCATAACATTTATACCATATAAGATCACTGAAAACAATTGTGTTCAAATCAATTTGCTTTGCAAGAAAAAAATGAAGATAAAACCTCCATTGTTTGGCTAACTGTTTTACCTCTCAAATTAACTATTTCAAGAAACAATGTTTTGATCTTTCTGACTGGACAAACATAGAAGAGCACTCATTGTAGGAGGAATTTTCTGCTTCATTAGCATACAACACAAGAAATGGTATGTCTTTTAGGTTTTTATCTTTGAAATAAAACAAAGAGTTTTAGATCAATTCATAGAGCTGCTCGAAATACTGTATCAATTTGTATAGACACTAAAGAAGCTGAAGGCAGGTGGCTACGCTCAATTCTTATACAACAAAAAGTTCATTGTTTTATGCTTTATGACCAGTATCCTTTTAGTTCTAAACATGCTATCTGTTGTTTTAAAAAAAGAAGGAAGGATTTTATTTGATAAATGTGAGACATTGTGTAGAACTTACACTGGACAGTTTACAAAAGCTAGTTGCTTCAGAAAATCCATCTGGCTTTGAAATCTTGAAAAAGCTATTATGCTAAAGTTAATCTCTTCATTTCACATACATGAATTTTGTCATATACGGAAAAACACTCACTCACTGCTATAGTAATGAAGTCACCATTAAGAATTTCCATAAAAATTTCACAATCCCACTCATTCAAATGGTCATAATAATGCATAAATTGAAGAAGCCTTTGACGATTCACATGATTTTCTTGATGCACTTCACACTTTAGACCCCTGCAATATTCCACGTGAAGTACCTGCTGACAATGCAAAAATTATTGTCAAATAATTTATTCATGGTATGGCACAAATAAAGTTGACACTTTTGAAACACATAGGAATATGAACGAACCCCCTTCCCCCCCACGCTGAACTAATTAAAAATACATAACAGGAACAGGAAATGGTAATTCTAAAGCTTAAAGGTTAAAGGTCTCAATTTATTTTTATTTTTGTAATGTAAACTTATTATATTCCTTAAAGCATACAGCATGGTCTTGGTCCAAAATTTGTAGCACATGATAGTAAATTTTTATTCTGACTGTCAACGAAAAGTTATTTTCATTTTATAAAACGCTTGATGAATGATTCCATTGAACACCAGCTGTGTGTTGCATAATTAATTTTTTTAATTGACAAACAATAAGAACACCTGAAATTTTACCTGAATAAGTATAAACAAACAATAAGAAATTTTTTAAGGAGGAATTCCATTCCATTATACAAAAGCTTTTTGACAGGTTTTTACGATAGAAAATATATATTTAAAAGTGGGTTTCCAAAATTTAAAGTTCATTTTCAATAATATGTAGTTACAAAACAACCTTGTACCCATGGCCTCTTTCTCTTTTTGATATCGGATCAAAATTCAAAAAAAATAAAAATAGGAATTATATAAGTAAAATACAAATGTATGACTAATTCAGGCGAACTAAATATAAATAATACAATGTTTATCTGTATATCTAAATATACTTCACTTTCACTTTGGTCGATCACCCGATCGAGCCAAACATATGAATTTCCTCCAATTGTCCCTTTCCAGCATCGAGTTTCTTATTTCGTTTGGGTTCTCCAGTCCAGTGTGACGCTTGATGAGATCGATGTAATCGACCGGTTTTCTTCCCCTTTTTCTCCTACGCCTTTTTCTCCTACCTCTAGTTGGTTCCCAAGAGAATCAGTTCGGATGTTATCTCCTCCGAGTGTCTAATGCAATGACCAGCCAGTTTCAGTCTGCGTTCTGATATCTTTGCGCTGACATTCGGTAATCTTGCATAGAGCTCTTCATTCATCATGTCCAGTGCCATCCTCAGCATCCCTGTGTACTGACCGTCTAGGATGTTCTCCATTTGTTTCGTGAGTGTCCACATTTCGCTGTTGCAGTAACACTGATTCCACTGTGGCAAGAAACAGTCTTACTTTCATTTTGTTATTCAAAGAAGATGTCCATATATTTTTCTGTTTATAACAAGCTGTCCAGGCTAATGCTTTTCTCACTTTCAAATCTTTTTCTGTACTCTCTATCCATCCTCCTAGATATTTAAAATCTTCCACGTCTTTGATATTTTCACCACTGATGGATTTAATATCATTTATGGAGTCTTGATTGAATAGGATCACCTCTGTCTTTTTTGCATTGGCATGCAGTCCAATTTTTGCTGCTTCCGTTTCTACTAATGACAGAAGTTTCTTTGCCTGCTCAATATCATTTGACAGTAGTGCAATGTCGTCAGCGAAGTCTAGATCTGTGACAACAACTGCTGGTATTCTCCTGCTCTTTTTTGGATGCACTATAAATCCAAGTTCGATTATAATTGCAAACAGATATGGTGAAAGTGTATCACCTTGGAGTACACCTGCTATGATTTCAAAATAATCTGTCTCGCCATCAGGAGAAAGTACCTTTGCTCTTGTTGACTCGTAAAGCTTTGATATGGCATTTACAATTTGATCCGGTATTCCATATGCCCTCAATATCTTGATCAGCTTTCCTCTGTGGACGCTGTCAAATGCTTTGCTGAAGTCTAAAAATAGCAGAGCTGCTTTTAGATCCTTTCTCTTCACTCCCTCTATGATGCATCGCAAGGCTAGTATGTGAGCAGTTGTTGACCTTCCTGGTCTGAATCCATTTCGATTAGGTCTTAGTAGCGAGTCTAGCACTGGTTGCACTATGTTTAGATAAAACCTAAGTTTTTTATGTATGTTTTTTACAACGAATGCAGGTGCACCTTTCTCCCTCAGGGGTCTATCTACCTCACACTGCTTGTGTGAAAAGGTGATGATGAAATTTTAATGGTGTCTGTCGAGGAGGAAGATCTGTATTTTTGTTTTGTTTTTATACCTATAATAAAAAAATACAGACTACAAAGACTGTTAGTCTAGTTATACATAATAGTTTTTAAATATTTAGTTGGTTAGTGTTGTGTGGTGTCTGTGTAGGATTAAGATGAAGAGAGGACAAAAGAGGACCCCACAGTTCATTACATAGCTTGCTGTGAGCTACCACACCCACACACCAGCACTCTAGCTAGTATATATCAACAAATCAATCATAAAGAGTGTTTCATCATCAGATATACTTTATAGAAGAAGACAAATGTGATTTAAGAAAAATACTAGAGAAAAAATAGTTAGCTATTACATCTGTTCATAGTCAGTTTTCTGTGGCTATGGTCTGCTACAGACGTAAGTAAAAAAACATCTACCAATCTAATAATCTTTTTAAAGTCTTCATTCCTCTCCAAGTTGAGTATTTCCTTTAAACAACACCAACGTTTCATCAGATGGAAGGATCCACATAGTTAAGTGCACAGCTTTTATATATTCTTCCACCCTTTTTGTCATCCAAAGGTTTACCATAAGCAAGTTTCTCTTTTACATTCTTTCACCTTGTTGCTTGTTTTCTCTTCTACTTGCAGAAAGAGCAGATGGCTAATTTAAATTTGTTTTACACATGAGAAAATCTAACCAATCAGAGTTCTTCAAAAATGCATAAATTAAAAAACATTTTAAAAATCATCTCAATTTTTTGTAACGAATTATCCAAAATATGCATAGACGTTCTGCTGATATACAAATCGACAAGCCTTACCATAGGAAGTCATTAAAACAAATGTATAAATGTGGGTCTCTGGATATTAAAATCGGTAACTTTTATTTGGAATATCTTAAGATACTGTAGGTGTGGCAATGGCGCATAATATTTGGCACACTTTTACAACTTTATATATTACTGCGAAAGAGCCAATAAAATTTTTGAGGTATAGCACCTTTAAAGTTCTTGACCTGTGTACTTGCAAGATGCATTCTTTTCTGCTGAATAGCTTTTTCCTGAAGTTGCTACTATTCTTTAACTAATGATGATTTGTCCTCTCTGTGATGTATATATTTATTAGAAAGTATATGAAATAAATAAATACTTATTGATGCGTACATGACACAATCTACTCTGGTAAACATTGTGAAAATGTCATATATATAGTCTAACTTGTTATAAAAGCCACTTTTCAAAGTCAGTATGGTAAACTGTTTATGTTTATGTCTGTTTTACCAGTTTTTTCCATTAGTTATTGTATTCAGATTTGACTGTGTTTATCTTGTGAGTATATATAATTATTATTACTGCATTATTTATATTTTCCTCAGGTACAATCATTTAGCTGTTGATCCATATTTAATGGTTTATGACTTGCGGACACTGCGAGCCTTTCCACCTGTTCAAGTGAGTTAACAATCTTCTTCTATTCTGTTTACACACATAAAATTTGAGAAGTATAGATTGGAAGTTTACTACAATCTAGGTTGTTATTTATTGGGAAACGGTGTCAAGGTTATTTCACAAATTATATAAACCTATATCTAAAGATGTAGAGAGACAAAAAGTTACACTTTTTTCATTTTACCTATTATGTGATACAAGTAAATCTTTGGTACTAAAGTCAACATGATTATTCAATACTGCTATCCAGGTGCTCTCAATTAACTCCTAGTAGTTCCCCCTTTGGTGGTTTTGTGAGATTATAAAACATTGAAATATTGACACTTTTTATGAAAATGCACAAACATGCTTGTACCTAACCATGTTTCCTGTCAAAGTCTATTCCCTGTCTTGTTTTCTATACAGTTGATAATTCCTAGTCAGGAAAAGCAATTGCTGAATAATGAATTATAGCCATACATAAATGAATGTTTTGCAAGAAGATTCTGAGAGAAAAAACACTTTGTAAAGGATACTACTGTCATAGATGTAGTTGTTATTGTTTATTTTTCTCTTCTTTAGGTACCAATTGAACCATTCTTTGTCAGATTCATGCCAACATACACTATGCGTTGTTTAGTTTTATCACAGGTATATATTTGTCAATTCAATGGATTAATTTATCTACATATACGTTCTTTCTTCCCTTGCTACATCTACAGTGAATTGTTATTATTATTTATAGTGTTATTCTTTGTATTGTGTTCTTGGTGATTAATATTGTGGGTCATTAAAAGAACATTAAAAGTAAAAACGTGTTAAGAAGTATTGATTGATTTATTTATTTATTAATTATAATTTATTTATTTATTTATTTATTTAATACCCAGGATAGCCTCTTCAGTAAAGTACTGTGTTATCAATGAGGATCATGCGATCGAAGTCCTGAGTGTAATTAACCCTTTACAGCCTGGACCCTTTTTAAAGATTTAAAAAAATATCAATAAGCAATAAACAATTGAGAATATCTCGAGGGCTCCTTATTTTCAACCTATATAACTATATATTTTAAGAAAGTATATACTTTGAAGTATATATAAATATATTGTTATAATTCAAAAATGTTCTACTCAATCAAAATATACATAATTCAAACTGGTGGCAAAGATGTGTGATTGATCGAAGCAGTAAGTTTGATCAGCAAAAATCACATTACCTCATGAATGGAACTTGGATTTTATTGTACACATGTGCAGCATTTTAACACAGCTTTTCAATGAGGGGTCACAGTATGAGATACCGCATTCCTAACTTAAAATTTTATATTTTTACCACAAAAGGCGGAGAAAACAATTCTAATAAAATCCATGAAATGCCTATTATTGAAAAACTTCTGTTATGAATAACATGAAAGTTATTGTTCTTCAGTAAACTTTCAAACACATCATAAACCTAAAGATATTATATAAAGTAATTACATAATAATTACATAATTGCATTACATGAAGAATTAGTGGATATAGCGTGGTA
>JANTOQ010632010.1:0-19468 GCA_027564595.1 Bythotiara depressa
TATGTATGTATGTATGTATGTATGTATGTATGTATGTATGTATGTATGTATGTATGTATGTATGTATGTAAGTATGTGTGTATGTATGTATGTATGTATTATATATATATAAAATGTATAATTTCTATAACGTTTTACTATTTTTTTACTGATGCATACGATAAAAATTCAGAACAATTAACAAAAAAGAAAATTAATCACGTTAAACATTTATACAAAACATGAAGAAATATAAAAAAAAAATCAATTTTAATGAAAAAAAAATTTATTGTTGACTTTGAACATAGTGGTAAAAGTTTCTTTACTTTTTACATAACAAACTGGTCAATAAGAAACTTAGTACTAGGCGTCTCATAGATTTAAGAAACTTTTACCATTATGTTCAAAATCAACAAGAAATTTTTAAAAATTAAACAACATATTTTACCAGTACATTTCTTCATGGTTTGTAAATGATTGACGTGACTAATTTTCTTTTGTTTTGTTAATGGGTTCTGGAACTAGTTGTGGTGGAAATACTAGAAAACCGGAACCCAGGACCCTCAAGGAGGACCCAAGATTTTCCCCTTCTTCTGGTGGGAATTTGAAATCAATGTTAATGAATTACAAAGGAAATCGACCAAGCGCTATTAAAAAAACTTATACATCAAATTGGTGCGCATGTGCTAACGCTTCATATCATTTTACCCGTTTCCTGGTGTTTTTTTTATATCAGTGTTAATGAATTACAAAGTAAATCGATCAAGCGCTATTCAAAAAACTTATAAATCAAATTGGTGTGCATGTGCTAACACTTCATATCAATTTTACCAATTTTCTGGTGAAAATTTGATCAGTGTTAACCCTGTTAGGCATGGGTTCATAAGTGCCCGCACCATTTTTGTCAGTCCATTGGTGCGCATGCACTAATGGTTCATATGAATTTTAGTCATTTTCTGGTGAGAATTTGATATCGGTGTTGATGAATTACAAAGGAAATCGATCAATAACTATTCAAAAAACTAATAAATGTTCATATCAATTATTTTCTGGTGGAAATGTTATGTCAGTGACTACAAAGGAGATTGATTAAGTAGTATTCGAAAAAGCTTACAAATCAATTTGTGTGCATGTGCTAACCAACAGTGTCAATTTTTTCTTTATTTCTGGTTTGGAAATTTCAAATATATTAGTTAAATAGTGTAACAAATGATCATCTAAAGAATGTTTTGTTGAAATAATCATATCATACATAAAAGTATTCTTGAGGTAGGAGCCATGGAGAAATGATCATTTTTATGAAAATTACAATTTTTACACGTTATGTAGTTTTTCAAGCACTTTCCAATTATATAATTTTAAAAGTATTCAATATGTGGGATTTTGTAAAATTTTCTATTTTTCCCAAAAAATAATATACACAAGAAATGATCCTATTGTTAAAATAATTAAAACAAGTTCATTTTGTTTAGTAAACACGTTCAGTATATTAAATGTGCAAGATAATAGTGATCTTTTATTTTGTGCTAAATGAATGAAGGCTTTTCTAAAATAGCCGATGTTAGTAAAGTTAATTATAACACATTAAATAACGGTGTTTAAAAGTAAAACTCAATAGAAATCTTTAATATTCGTCTATCTTCGTTAAAAATATGATTTTTTAAAAAGTTTTGTCTACTTTATCAAAGCTCGTGAGTTATCACTTCACAAACGGATCCATTGAAAAGAGGGATCATTCATGTACAAAAACGTGTCAAATTTTTTTATTGGAAAAATCATGCCGTTTTCCATGGCTCCTACGTTAAATAGTCATTGTGCATTTTTTATTGTTATGCCACATTCGATTCGAAATTTACATTATTGCATTATTCAAATTTCGTACAACATATAAAGACATGCCTAACTATACATTTTATAAAAACGAAAATTTAATTATCAATCAATTACGTTAAAGTCATCTGAAAAACTTTTGGGGAGATTATTTGGTACTCAAGAGTACTTAAAATGCTTTCTTGCAAATAAAGGCAGGAACCCCAAGCGCGTTGATTAAATACGATCTTGACGCCATAAGCAGATAAACAGTCTAGCCAGGGAGAAAACTATTTGTTTCTAAATTTTACATGATCTTTTCATTTAGGAACTGTTTTTTTCACTTAAGGAATTAGAAGAGAAGAAACATGGTAAAAGAAGAAACAGCTGTAGTACATTGTTAAGTGTTTAAGTTAATCTATTTAAGATATCATGTTTTGTGTTCCTATGCTTCCACTGAAGGGAGCACGCTCCGGGATAACTTCATAGTTTTAACAAGTGTGATATCACAAGTGTTTGACACATTTTATTTATAACAATGTTTCGGAGCTGAGCATAATTGGTAAGAATAAACCTTTTTTTCTATTTACCTGCATTGTTTACCAGTTTACTTTGGTTATTTATGTATTTGCCACTACTTACTTTAAGCAACACAAAATTAACTTAAAATACATAGTTTTTACTTTGTCAACTATAACGAGATAAACGAAGTTATATGCGTTGGACAAAAAGGAATTAGCAAATAAATAATAACGATAAAATGGATGTTTTTAAGAATTTTGGAAAATTTAGCTTTACTTTTTAATTTACTTTTTTAATTTAAAAACTTGACCTGATAGCTCTTAATGGAATGGCTGTTGCCGTTACTTTAATTAGGGGATATTGCACTGAAAAATGATTGGTGTATTTCCAGTCATTTGCATATGATTAAAAGTGGATAAAGTTACTCCTTGTTTTTATCAAAGGGGAGAGTATTGAAAAATGGAATAAGCATTGTATGTCTACTTAGTTATGTGCAATTACAAAGATAAAATGTGCATAATGTTACCTTATATTTTTATATTTATGATCCTATCCTGTAGTTATTGACTACCCCACATGTGGTACTCCAGTTTTTCCAATTACTCGGTTAATGACTGTGAAAAGCTTAAGAAGATACACGTGTCATGAAGATGACGTCATTAGTATTATTGTTTCACATTGTCCTTTCTGATATATTATGCCCTATTTTCTCAACGTTCTTCTGTGGTAGTTATGTTTCAGTGCTTTTGAGCTGAGTGGAGAAAATGCTTTATCTTGTTTACAACTTGACTTGTTAATGTTATTTTAAAATTCCAATACATATATCACATACTAATACATATATTTCATTTGTGCATAAGAGGTCAGGTGTTGTGACAATTTTAATACAGCCTGTGCTGTATAAACTTCAGCACGGCAATTCCTTGCAAACCTCCACCCCAATGTGACTTTGTTTTTAGAAAGACCTATGTTGCTTTGTAATCCATTAAAACTTTAAAACATTAAAAGTGTTCTAGACGAAGGCCCAAATACCAGTTACTTTTACATATTCGCAAATGTTATCTGAATAGGCCTTAGAATTGTTTATAGTGTTTGTACATGCGTGGAGATTTATTATCAACTTTATGAAAGAATAACTCCGTTCGGGGTCTTCTTTGAGGGTACTGCTTTTCCGGTTTGAGGGTCTTGGGACTTCTTTGAGTGTCCTGAGTTCCAATTTTCCGGTGTAGTGTATATAACAATTCCATGTCAATTTGATTAAAATTTATTTTATTTTTCAAATAGTGCTTGATCGATTTACTTTGTAATTCATTAAACGTTATAAAATTTCACCAGAAAATGGGTAAAATTGATATGAACCGTTAGCGCACGAGCACTAATTTGATATATTATAAGTTTTTCGAATAGTGCTTGATCTATTACCTTTGTAAGTCATTAATACTGATATCAAATTCCCACCAAAAGAAGGGGAAAATATTGGGTCCTCCTTGAGGGTCCTGGGCCCCGGTTTTCCAGTAAGCTGTTGTGTTGTATGTAGCAAAACATTATTTACACTTGCAATAAAAACTGTTATGAAACAACACTCTTCAGTATGTTATTTTATTCATTCAATTCTACCTGTAATCAAACATTCTTTCATTTCAAGCGTTTTACTTGCTTTACAAAACAAAACAAAATTCAAATGATTTTATTTATTAAAAAATGAAACCAAAATTAATAATTACACTTTTGTTACATTTGTATTAATCCTTTAATGCATAACATCCCCCCAGAAATAAATCAAATCATTATTCAATTCTTTGTTATTCTGTATTTTTACAGGGGGTTAATTATTGAAACTATAAGAAAAAGAAGAAGTGTGCAAAAACACCTAATAAACCCCTTATCATTCGCTTGATTATAAAGCCTTTGAATAAGACATTTAATAAAGTCAGGAGGGTATGTTTAAGCAAAAGGATTAAAATTTTAATACAAAAAACAAAGACTTCAAACTTGAAGATCATCCTTGCTCATATATAAAAATACTAAAAATACTACTCTCTATATTGTTTGATACATTTTTTATAATCATGTACCCAGTGGACAAATCATGGTCACACTATGTTGCAACAATGTTACAATAACGTCATAACATTTTTCAACATTGTCAGGATGTTGTTAACCATGTGCCCACTGGGCATGTGCTTTTTAGTATTGTCCTGTACCCTTTACTTATTCTCTCTACTGTCTTCTAGTAAAATTCCCAGTAATAAGAATTTTCTCTCAACACACCCAGAGTAACATTTACAGTAAACAATGAAAATATTTTAATTTATATATGCTACTCACCATCTTCACTATCAAGTTCATCTTCTGTTCGTTCACATTCCTCTACTTCATCATATGATCCATCTGTTTTATCCTCAAAACTACCCTCAGTTGGTTCCTCTGGGAAGATTTGGTAGAACTCATTAATCAAGACATCAATAAATATATTAATTTGGCCTTGATTAGTCAGCAAGTTTTCATTTTCTGGTACACGGATGAGAGTTGGGCCAAATACCACTGCTAGATTGTGGGATGTCATCTTGTTTTGTTCTGAGTATTGACTAATTCTACATGAAAAAACAACAACCACAGATGTCATACATACTTATTTATTTATTTATCAGATGCAATAGCAAACCAAGGATTTCTTGGCAACATCGATTAAAAGTTTTGTTTTAAAATTAATGTCTCAAGGAGAAATAATAAAATAAAAAGTTATAACTTTTGCAACGGTTACCAACGGTTACCAACTCCGTTGAGTTGATATTCTTAAAAGCATTTAATGCTTCACAGAAGTCATTCTGTTATAACAAATATAAAAAAGAATGTAACTGTTCTCAGAATACTCTCCATGGAAATCAGACCTTTTGTTTCAAAATCTCAAGTTTTCAATGAGCTGCAACTTTCAAAGCATCAGGAAAATAATTTAGTGCATAAATATATTCCCAGTAATATAATAGCTAAATGCATGTGTTCAGTTTGACATTTCTACTGCACATGCATAGTGTAAATATTTTGCACTAAATGAGCAAGAGTACATGTGTAGTAGAAATCTCAAACCGGTTTGAGTTCATGTTGGATCTTATGCAAACAGGGCCGTATTTAACATGAACCTGTTTTATATCCAATAATGCCTGATGGTGCAAATAAATAAATACTTACAAATTTAAAAATTTTAGCATGTATTTTATGACGTGAAGATTCCAAGGTTCAAGCTTTCTAAGAATGGATTTAGCTTCTGCTACTTGGTCATCAATTCGAGTAATACCTGAAATAAATATTTTAAGATTAAATCTTGGTTTATTGCTTCTGGCTCCAAAGATAGTTGGTTCAACTGCTGGCCAAGTCATTCAATACATCTCTACTTAGCACTTAGCATTATATGTCAGCAGGTCCTTAAATCTTTAAATATCAATTAAGACCTTAGCTGTCACATTTTCCGATAGACATTGATATCTGCCGGACATGTCCATCTGCAAAATTAACTTAACTTAATTAACTTAACTCAAATCTTTTTGGCATTGAAACAATAGAAACCACAATTTCTACTTCTTCAGAGAAACACCTCATTTATAGAAAGAAACACCAGCTGGTGTATTATGTAATTCCATGAACTACATTCTTTACAAATAAACAGGTCGTCTAGACACCAAAGCACTGCCATATGGGCCAGAAGTATGTAAATGATAAAGGAAAAGCTGCTTAGCTTTTTCTTTCTTTTTAAAACATGGTTTATGGAAATGCGACTGGATTCCCACATCCTTGATAGAGGTAATCTTCAGCAATATTATTTTTTAAAGTTATCAAGTGTTGCTGTTAACTTATGCACAATATCTTTCTAAAGTAGGAAAATCATAGTAGCCGCCCTAAAAAGTCACATATGATAAGTTCTAAAACCAGAAAATCGTGGTAAAAGCCATAAAATTCACTTATGCTAGCCTATATTAAATGTACAATGTCATAATAATGGCGGTAAAAAGTCACCCATTGTAGCTTTTGAAAGATAGTATCAATTACCGTAAAAAATCACTAGAGAATGCTAGAAAATCGAAGTGTCTGCCATAAAACATCATGCATGCTGACACGAATGAACATTAAAACATGGTTTAATTTTCGTGATATGAATGAAGAGGTCTTTATGTGAAAACATAGTTTTATCACAAATTTACGTGACAAAGACAAAGATTTCTTAAGTTAAAACATGGTTTTACAGTGATTTAGAAGCTGCGAATGAAAATTTCATACGTTAAAAAACAAAGTAATGTATTACGTAACTACACTCCTATGTAAAACAAATCTGTTACTTACTACTTGCATGTAGATAATCATTATTTAATTCAAATGGAAACAAAGGTTCTGCCATTTCACGAAAATATGCACGAAAAACTCCTGCAACAGCATTTATGTCTTTCCAATGATTAAGTCCAGATAGTGGATCACGACCTACAAAAAACATAAACATGTTATGGTTGGCGATATACATGTACACATAACATTACATACATACACATAACATTTTACATACATGCACACATAACATTACATACATGTACACATAACATTACATACATGTACACATATAATTACATACACATACACATAAAATTATATACATGTATACATAACATTATATATGGTTGCTCATTGAAATTAAGTGTTACCAGACGTCAACTCTCATTTATATCATAAAGAACGTAAACTGAATAAATTGATGGCTTATTAAAGTGTTCTTATTCAGGCCTTATTCTAGGTCAAGAAGGTCCAAAGATTTAGATATACTTTACCTTGAATGCCCCTTCTAAAACTTTATTTATATAATTTGAATGAAACCGACCATAAATTGCTATTTTATAATACTAACACACTCAGTCCTAGGCTTCTAGAATATCTCTACACAGGTGCTGATCAATCATTTTTCAGGTTAGTACAAAATTTTGTTCCAAGGAAATTAAGAGCTTGGCCATTCATTGATTTTATCCTAACAATAATAGGGACAAAATTTCCTATTACAAAACCTTGCCATCGCACAAAAATAAAATTATTTTTATTATTATAAATTATAAATACATGTCTCAGCACCCAACTAATAACAGTGTATATATTTTATACTGACTGGTTATCTTGAATAAATGAATAAATGAATAATTCAATAAAGTAATTACCTTCTTCAAAAGTAATTTTCATCTCATTTATTTCTTGAGATGCACCAGGCACTCGGAATATACCTTGATGTTTTAAACCTACAATAAAAGTGTATGATAACAATAACATATAACGAAATAAACTAAAAATAATTACTACTGAAAGTTAATAGATATCCTAGGAAGCGGTCATCTATCAGGGTTCGAATTAAGGAAATTCTGTTGTGTTGCTAAAAACAAATTTCAGCTTAGTGACACAAAATACGATTTTAGCAACTCATTTTTTCAACCACTATCTACTTTTTTTCATGATGATCCAGTGACTCTTTCATGAAGTTTGTATTTAAATAACATTAAATAACTTGACATGATGGAAGGCATATAGTCGTTCAATAAGATGAGAAGTGTTGCGTGAGGCTTGTGAGAAATATTTAGCAATAAGATGAGTGTTGCATGAGGCTTGTGAGAAATATTTAGCTTATTCCTATCTACAATGAGTATTAATATGTTATTTGCTGTTTATTATTGGATAAACTAATGTGTTAAGGTTATATGCTGTATTTGTTAAAGTCCTGCAGTGATTTTATGTTGTATTTTCCATGTGATGCCAGGGCCTTTAACAAAAAAATGTCGGATGATATATATATGGAGAAAAAATTTGATGAAATGCAAAGCATTTTTATGGACAAGCTTAAGGGTGATTTAGTACAATAAATAAGTGAACTAAAAACTGAAGTGAGAGCGTTTATTACAAAGCAAGATGAAGTCTATCAAATAATGTACGTGTAAAATTGGATTTGACAAAACACAGATATAAAGTTTTGTGAGAGGCTCAGGAGATGGTTAAGGATAACGACAGGATAAAAATTTGTGTATGCCGATATAAATTGTAGGCTCAAAATTCATCCTATGGTTGGACAGGAATGTTTATTTTCTTCGTGTGAAGAATTAAAAATGATATTGAATAAGATTTAGTTTTATTGTTGATTTTTAATAAATTTATTTTAGCAGTGTGTCTCATAGACTTTCTCAAACAGGATATTTTCTCTCTCTTGAACTTAAAACAAGTTTATTTTTTAAAGAACGTCGCATATCTCTCCTAATACTTCAACACAAATCAAAAAGCGAAGATTTAAATTTAATAATAGACAAGTTTTAATGTAAGTGTTTTGTTATAGTTAATTATTATAGTGGCTCTTAGGTGGTAACATTGGCTTCTGATTATTAATAAATTGTTTTCAAAAATCTAACTGAAAACATTTCTAAAACACAATTTTTCTCTCATAAGCTTACAGCAAATTAAGTTTCTAACAAATCACTGGAGAATTACACCTTGCTCTCAAAACTTTATTCAAATATTACAATCCCAAATCATTAATTATAGAAAGCCATTCAAATACCTCCATTTTATATCATGCACACAACCATGATAGTTGAGATGTTGATGATTTATTTTCCTCTATGTATTTTTATGTTAAATTCCCTTAGGGATTTTTTTATAGTATGTGTTTTGGTGTATAGATTAAGGTCATGGGTGAAATATTGTTCTGGCTATGAGATTGTCAAAGAAAATGTTTATATAAATCTATGGGGATAACTTTACAGTTACATAGGGCGTGTATAGGATTGTTCCACCGATACAAATTCTCAAATAAAAGCGTAAGTGTTTTTTGTCCATCATCAATTGTTTCACAGTTAACATTATATCTGGTACTTGTATTGTCATTAATATAGAACCACATACATAAACTAATTAATGTTTGTTCCCGGTCTTCCAGAGGTTTTTTATTTATTTTTATAGCAATTGATTACTTATGGTATATTCAGTCTATTCTTATTTTATCTGGTGATATTGAGTCCAACCCAGGTCCTGATGAAAGCAACACTCAAAATATGAGTATTTGTCACTGGAACTTTTAGCAGCAGATAATTTTGTAAAATTACCACTTTTTGAGGCTTATGTGCTAAGCCATAAATACGATATTGTTCGTTTGTCTGAGACATTTTTAGACTCTTCCTTTTCTAATGATGACTTAAGGATAAGCATAAAAGGTTATTCTTTGATACATGGAGGTGTCTGTATTTACTATAGAGATCATCTTCCATTAATTAACAAGCCAAATATGACCTCATCGAGTGAGTATTTGGTTTGCGAGTTAAAAATTAATAACAAGAAGTGCTTTATAACAGTTATATATAGATCTCCCAGTCAGTCAATTAAAGACTTTGGAAGATTGGAAACAAACAAATGTTAATATTAATTGTAATAATCCATATTTAAATCTCTTCTTAGGTGATTAATATACTAGGAGTAAAAATTGGTGGAGTCACTATATTGACTCTATTCATGGTATGGACTTAGATGAACTTTCATCACACTTTGGCCTTACTCAACTAATAAAAAGCCCTAACTAATATCTTACCAAATTGAGAGTCTTGTATAGATTTAATTTTTACTTTACAAATAAATTTGGTTGTAGAGTCTGGTGTCCATCCCTCTTTATAACATACCTCTTTATAACAGATCCAAGGCCTCTTTATTTAATGATTACTTTGCACAACAAGGTACCCTTATACAAAATACTAGTAGCTTCACCCTTTGAGGGTAAAACTAAAAGTAAAATTGAAAATATTAATTTTAGAGAAAATGGTATATTATCTATTATTCGTTCACTTAATGAAAGTAAATCTCATGGCTGGGATGGTGTTTCTATTCGTGTGATTAAATGTGTGATGATTCGATTATTCTTCCTCTTATAATAATCTTTAAAACCACGCTAAATACAGGCAATTATTCGGATCAATGGAAAAAAGCTAATGTTGTCCCTGTTCATAAAAAGGAAAGTAAAAGTTTAATTAAAAATTATAGACCTACAGCCCACAAAATTTGGCGGGAACAGTCGGGTCATTCCCCCAAACCGCAATACGTAAGCACACTAGCTCAAATACCATAAATGGTTTATTTGTGTTCATCCCAAAATAATGATTTATTCACATGTGTAATTTCAGAGAAACATTTCGTTTCCAATTCATCGATCTGTGATATTCGTTTTTGTACTATTGTTATAAGGGTCGCCCTCGAAAACTATTCATCCTTTGTGAAAGCTTATGAAAGCCAAGGATTAATTTTAACTGAATACATTTCGTCCCTTGAGAATGATGAAAGAATATTTTATTTACAATTTTAATAATAACAAAACGTTCCTACCATCCCTATTTGGCAGGAACGACGAATCCTTCCTGCTGCGATACCAAATTTTTTGGGCTGACCTATTTCTTTGCTACCTATTTGTGGAAAAATCTTTGAAAAATGTATCTATGATACGCTCTACTCTTACTTTGAGTCAAATGATATATTTTCTCCATGCCAATCAGGATTTCGTAAGGATGACTTGTGTGTTTCACATTTACTTGCCATGAGGTTTATTCAAATTTTGATGTATGTCCTCCTCTTGAAACACGAGGTGTATTTCTGGACATTTCCAAGGCATTTGACAGGGTCTGGCATGAAGGTTTAATATTTAAATTAAAAACATACGGGGTTCATGGTCCTCTTTTAAATATGATAAAAAGTTTTTTGGCTGATAGAATGCAAAGGGTAGTATTGAACGAACAAAACTCATCATGGAATGTTTTGGCTGGTGTGCCACAAGGATCGATTCTCAGTCCTCTATTTTTCCTTATTTAGATTAATAATATCCCGGATGGATTGCAATCCAATGTGAAAATATTTGCTGATGACACATCTTTATTCAAAGTTATAAATAACTGTTTTACATCGTTGTCTGGGCTAAATAGTGATCTTAAAATAATAGCTAACTGGGCCTTTCAGTGGAAAGGAAGTTATATTTTATACAAAAGTGCTTAAAACCCATCATCCAATATTAGACGTTAACAATGGTATTGTTTCGTCTAAAGAATCACACAAACACTTAGGTATGGTGTTGGACAAAAAACTCAGCTTTGACCAGCATTTGAAGGAAAAAATATCCAAATCTACCATAGGAATTGGCCTTATTAAGTACCTTTATAAATTTTTACCAAGGCAATCATTGATTAATATCTATAAATCCTTTATTATACCTCATTTAGATTATGGCGATATAATTTATGACAATCCATATAATGAAGAATATTTTTGTCAGAAAATCAAATCGGTTCAATATAATGCCTTCACAGTACTTCTCGTGAAAGATTGTATCAGGAATTAGGACTGGAAAAGTTTAATGGACAGAAGATGGCTCAGAAGACTTTGTTTTTACTTTAAAATTAAAACTAACAAAACTCTGTTATAGTTAACTATGTTTTTACCTAAAATGAGAGCTCCTCCAATCCTATGGACTCAGATCTCTTTTCATTTGGATATCCCAAGAACAGATCATTTCAAGTCATCATTTTTTCCTTACTGTGCTACTAAGTGAGATCAGCTTGATCCAAATATTCAAAATTCTCTATATCAATTTTTAAAAATTCTCTACTAAAATTTATACGTCCTGAAGCTATGTCTGTTTTCGGTGTTCACAATCCATTTAAAAAAATTTGTACTTTGGAATTTATATTTGTAACTCCAAAGACTCCTGAAATCAGTTTAGAGTTTAAAGAATAATGGATCATAGTTATAGGGTTGGACGAGTAAGTGTAGAAATTTTATTTATTTTTATTATTTTGTGTCGCTAAAAATGGAATTTTCTCACTTTTGTGTCGTGAGATATGCACATTGTGTTGCTTTTAGCGAATTGAAACCTCTTAATGCAATCCTGTTTATATGCATGCATTTGTTTAAAAATAAAAATCTATCTTTCACCACTCACCATATTTAGCAATATATTTTGCACAACTTTCCACAATCTCGGGAATCTCTAGTCCAGACTCATCTAATTGAAGCTTTAGACTTGTACCAAACAGCTTGACTGTTCTCCTTTGGCCATTTGATGATTTTATCCTGAGAAATAATATGGGCATAAAGTGATATTTCTATTAAAAAGAAATTGCTATCATACAATGAAATAAAATAAAATGAAATAAGAAAAGAAAGTATTGTAAAAACAACAATAATAATTGCTACATTGATAAACTCTTATGTATAAAAAATCTTCAAGTACAAAGCAACAATTTAAACATTCTGCATGAACAAACAATTTTATATAGTTAGAGCAATATAATAAATAACAAATGAAGAGTAACAAAGAGAAGAGGGAGTAACAAAGAGACCGTATATGGTCACCTAAAGGTTGAAAAACCTACTGCACCTGTACACGATTTCTTTTTTAACAAGTTATTTAAAATATGATAGCAAGTGTCATGGAGTATGAAAGATGTTTATGCAGTCATTTGAACCCTCACGTTTCCAAGAGAGAATTGTCTAAATAGAGTTGATGAGTAAGGGACAAAAATATTTTTTCAAAATAACGAAGTTTCAAAATAAACAACAGTTGAAATAGCGGATGTTGACTGTACAGTTAATGAGATAGAACAAGTACACAGAACCAATTTTTTTGGAAATCAAAAAGGATTTCAGATAAGACTTGATCTTGTAAGTTATTATTTGTAACCTACAGTTGAGTACAGGGCTAATTTTAATGCATGGTTATGTACAAATGTTTTTGTTTTTTTTCATCATCATAAACACAAATACTTCAGTTTTTAATTTAATAACAAAAACCAACACCGGCTCTACAAAAACTTCCGTTTTTAACTTAATAACAAAAACCATAATATACCAGCTCTACAAATATGTTTATACTGTATACAACTAATAACAAAAACCACAATATACCAGCTCTACAAAAATGTTTATACTGTATACAACTAAATAACAGTAGTGATGAGAACTATAGAATGTAAAACTGAATCAAATTTATGGCTAAATGAACATTACAGTTCTATGAGCATATTGATATTCCTAAACAGTACTAATGAAAACTATAGAATGAGTAACTGACATCAAATTTACGGCAAATGTAAAACATGCATGGCCATAATTTGATGAGAATATGGCTAAAAACTATATTGAGAATATATGGCTAAAAAGTATATTTAGATGGAACTCTTCCAGTAATAATCAAATTAAATTGTGAACAATGAATTGCTCTTGTGATCATATGGTGATCAAGATTACTGTAAAACTTTCATCCCTGCCATCAGTATGTGTATTATTATGTAAATTTTTATAATTTTACCTCTTCAAAAACATAATACACACTTTAACTGTAGTATATAAGCTTCTAAAATGTGTAGGTATATATTGTAAACTGAGGGAATGGTTATAAACTAGATGTATGTAGAAACAAATGGAAGGTGATGCAAGGACATCAAACTTGTTACCAAGGTTACCAGTAAACAAAAACACATCTCTTTATACAGGTCAATTTTTATAGTACTTCGAATCAATACTTTACAGAAAATTATTAAAGTACAGATTTTTTAGTTTAATTTTAACGCACATAGAAATATTTTTTAACATCCAATGAAGGGGACAAAAACATATCAATGACATTTAATCTATAGCCTCTGTTATAAGCTTCTGAAAAATGTTTTCGATAATAACAGTGGCAAAAGTTTCTACTACACAAGCAAGAAAAAACACAAAACAGGTGGCACTTACAGTCTTCCAGGATCAGATGCTATTTCACCTAAAAAAAATCAATAGTTTTTATAGAAATAATCAACTAAAGTTCAACAATATCATATTTTGTGACATCAAAGATGGCAGGCTATATGCAGGTTTTCACTCTGGGCACAAATCACACTACAAACAAACAAAAAACAATAAAACAATAACTTCAGACTGAATTAAAAACTAAGGATATATTTGATTGAGGGCTTTAATCTCCATCTGTTACTGTCTAACAACGAAGTTTTCCATTTTCAGCCTCGTTTCCATGTTCCTTAGAATTGGGCTATTCGTGTATGTATCGACAAAACGATTTTAGGGAGATAATAATAAAAATTTCTAATAGAGATAGATATATCATAATGCTCTACTGTTCTATGTTCTGTTGTTCTATGTTCTACTTTTCTAATGTTCTGTGATCTACTGTTCTATGCTCTATTGTTCTACGTTCTACTATTCTATGTTCTGTTGTTCTACTGTTCTATGATCTACTGTTCTAATTTTCTATGATCTACTGTTCTATGTTCTGCAGTTCCAATGTTCTATGTTCTATTGTTCTACTGTTCTACCAGGGTTCGAATTAAAATTTAAAAAGTGAATCATGAAAATATATTTTGACTGTAAGGTCAAACATCATGCAAAAGCGTGATAATCGAGCATCTTGAGCACAGTGAAAGAAGGGAGAAAAAATAGCGAGGGTATTGGAAAAATTTTAAGTTCTGCCTCTAAAATGCACCTCAGGTAGCCTTTAAAAATTTGTCACTATGGCAACTTTACCGTGTTTTTAAAGTGCGAAGTTCGACCCGTGGTTAGTCTAGAAATTATGTAAAAGAAATTTTGAAATTTTGCCAGAAAGTAACGCTGTTCACATTCATGCCACGTACCGCGAACAATGATCTTCATCGTCAAATATTGCTTAATAGCATTTTCACGTATCTTTCATTTAAAAATACTGTTTAATAGAGATTTCACATACCATGAACAGTGATATCCGTTGTCAAAACATTGTTTAACGGCAATTTTATGGACCATTAACTCTTTAATGCATAAGCCTACCTCCTGGTTATATTAAACTTCCCATTGGAAACCTTTATAATTTTAAAAGAACCAGGAGGTCTTACCAGCTTTTACCAAATTTATTTTACATTACATTTCCAATAATTAACCCCCTGAAAAAAGCAAAATAGCAATGAAATGACCAACAATTTGATTCCTTTCCAGGGACGCTATGCATTAAAGTTTACTTCATCTGCACATGCGACAAATAGCAGGAGGTCATTTGAAATAGAATAGGTTGTTTAAAGAATGTAATAAAAGAAATGTATTCTCACATGCAAATTTTTTTCTTCTATACCCTTGTGTATAATAGATCTATAATTATCCTTTTATGACACGACTCTCTGCCGTATTTTTTTTTTTAATTTCGTGGTTGCTTAGCCTATCTAAGGGTAAGAGAACATGATTTAAATTTATAATTAAAAAGGTTGACTTTTGTATCAAACATTTGCTCGTGATAGAGGGAAATAGCTACACAGAAAATTTTTAACTTATGGTTATCGAATGTGGGAAGAATACAAAAATAACACTAACATTGCAGTTATTCATGGAGGAAGAAATAACTTCATACCACGATCATTAAAAAAGTGCGATGTCTAACACTTTAGATGGAACATGGACATATAAGTATGTCCATGGATGGAATAGACGATAATGTGGGACAAAAAAGAATATCTGCAACGATGTGCTTATCATATGATCATATGGAAAATTTGTTTGAACATAGTAGCAAAGAAAAAGAATTTTTAGGATTTAGTATTTAGAATCAGCTTTACAGCAACTTTCAGTGCATCAAATAATTTATATATACATGAAGAATGATGATTCTAGTCTAGTAATTAGTGATAAATGTCGTATGAGAAATGTGTTTACGTGTTTTAATTTTTTTAACACCTGCATTATTAAAATGAATAATAGTTTCTCAGAAAACACCCGTCGTGCAGGTTAAATAATAAAATTGATGCTTAAAGTGTGCAAAATTTGTAAAACTTTTATTAGAATAATAATAAACTCCTCACGTATGCTGGTGATAAAAAAAACAGATGATAAAAAACATAATTCGCAGCAAAGCTCGTTTTTTTGGATCGTGATTTTGGATAATTTTGGATATTTTGCATCGCTACTTTTCAAAAATGGATCGTGAATCACAACTGCGATTCCATTAATCCGAACCCTGTCTACATTCCTTTGTTCTACTGTTCTATGTTTTCTGTTCTATGTTGAAAAGACGAATAAATTAATTGAATGAATACCTGAATGAAATTTCTATTATTGTTGTTTTATACACTAAGCATTCAACAGCATGAGCAACCTTCATAAAGGTGTCATCGAGATGCAGTCACACAAACTTGCATTTATTTTTATTCGGTTATTAATTTATTTATCTTATTGCAGCAGAAAGTCAAATTTTCTGACTTTTACCCTTTAGTGAGTCCCCAGAAAAGGATCAAATCATTGGTCATTTCTTTTCTACTCTTCTTTTTCCAGGGGGTAAATTATTGGAAATATAATGTAAAATAAATTTGGTAAAAGCTGATAAGACACCCTGGTACCTCATAAAATTATAAAGGTTTCCAATGGGAAGTTTAATATAACTAGGAGGTATTGTATATAAACGTATTTGAAGTAAACTGAATGATAATCTTATCAACTGAACATCAAATCTTTTATAATCCCTCTCTCCTCCCCCAAATTAAGAAACAACAACTCTAATTAAATGAGTCCATGCCACCCATACCAATGTATTGTTGTTTCTAATGCAACTAACATGTTAAAAATAGAGCAAAAACACTTAATGCAACCAACATGTTGAAAAAAACAGCAAAAACTCTTAATGCAACCAACATGTTAAAAAAAACACAGCAAAATCTCTTAATGCAACCAATATGTTAAACAAAAATCCTAAAGCAACAATATTGGTATAGGGGAGGGGCGGATGGACATTTTGGTGTTAAAATGATATATAAACAAAAAACATCAAATTTGTTTCAATACTTTGTCCATGTGTGAACATCAAATTTGTTTCAATACTTGGACCATGGAAGTAGACACATATTTGAGGAAACTATCATCTTTATAAAATAAACAAATAGAAAATCGACTTGAAATCAAGAAATCCAGAAAGAATGCACAGATCACTTTTTGTAACTACTGGTGTAGAAATTCATTTGATAACTAACTGTAAAATAATTAAAATAACCACGGTGTCACTCTCCATCACATTGTGTTTTTTCTTTCACTGAAAAAATGTAAATCGATGAAAAAAACCTCTACAAAATTAATTTTTATATAGCACAGAGTAACAAAAGAAAGGTAATTTATGACATGTATGTATGGCCATGAGATTTTTGAAGGAAAACACCAGACTGTTCTAACTTCACCTTATAACTTCAATAGGTTTCACTTACCTAGATGATACTCTTTCTAGATGGTGATGGTAAATTTCGTTCCCGGAGGAACGATAAATTATTTGGTTTTTATGGAGAGGTCTAATTTTTAGCAGTCTAGAAAGAGTTAATGGTATTTGGCACTAAATTTCACAAAATAGTTTCCTCAAAAATTTATATTTTGATTTTAAACTTCAAAACATGTCTATTATGCATTATAAAAAACAATAATAGCTGACGAAATTAAGATCAATATAAACATAAATAATGCTTTAAGGGAATCATCAAGGGAATCATCAAGGGAATCATCAAGCTCCAAATCTCTCTAAATATATATATTATACACAAATAATTGAATCAAGGAAATACTGAAGGCATGAGATGAAAATTATTGATTACCTAAGATTTTTGTTATGTCATACTTTGCCTGTGTACAAAAAATAGGTTTTTACCACCATGAACTCAATAGAGGCCCTGTGAAGAATATTATGTTTATAAATTCTTGCCATGTTTCTGGCCTCAAGCAGATAAATATGTTTTTTTGTTCTAATGGTATCTGGCACTAACAGATAAAAGATGGTATTTTGTACTAATGGTATAGCTGGCACTAACAAGATAAAAGATGATATTTTGTACTAATGGTATCTGGCACTAACAGATAAAAGATAGTATTTTGTACTAATGGTCTCTGGCACTAACAGATAAAAACAGATAAAAGATGGTATTTTGTACTTTACCTAAGGCTTTTGTTAATATGTCATACTTCGCCTGCATACGAACTTGAAGACTTTGGCTCATTATGTACTCCTTGAATTTCTAAAGTAAAAAAAAATTTGACATATATAAATTAATGGATAGGGATTCCCTAACCAGATCAAGCTGCATAAATTTACTAAGAATTCCAATGAAAATGAACACTGTTTGGACCACCAAAAACTGTAGAATAGTATACAGCTTGAAATTGTGAATCACATCTGCTGAGGAATGTTGGATACATGAAACCTACACAGAAGGTATTTATATCCCTCCACCATAACATAAATTGATTATGATGAGCTTGAGACAACATCTATTTTTCACTGTTTTTATCTTAGAATTATGTTTGCTGAAGTTCACTAATGTAACTTGTATGCAGTACTTACTGTCAACAACCACTAATGTAACTTGTATGCAGTACTTACTGTCAACTAATGTAACTTGTATGCAGTACTTACTGTCAACTAATGTAACTTGTATGCAGTACTTACTGTCAACAAGCCAGTCTCCCATTCTTCTTTATCAACTTTGAGTTGGTGTGGCGGACTGGATACAAGAGTGCTGGGAGGTGATGAGCTTAAACCGGTTGTGGATACAGGAGTCATATCAATATCGTAAAACCCATTCATTTCAGAATTGTATTTTTTGTAAGTTGCTTCCAGGCCCTTTTTACGTTTGTCCATTGATGATTGTAGCTGTAAATAATAATATATAATATCAAAAGTTAAATACAACATATTGAATTGAGAAAGGAATATATACAACAAAAACTACTCTACTCTGTAAAAAGTGCACAGTGGCTTGTCACGTAATAACACAGTCAAAACAAAGTCTCACAAGATGAATCTAGAAAAATATCTGATTGGAATTGAATATAAGTAACAGGGGTCAAAATAAGCAAAATAACATGTTTAGTGACATCCTGAGGGCTCACCATGGTTGGGCCCAAAGGGTAAGAAAAATATTTTCAGTTTGTTTAGCTGGAAAATGCATTGTATTTTCTTAAGTAAGGACGTAGAGCGTTGAATGGCAGAAAATAGTTTACTAAAATACTTACAAGGGTAGGATCAAACTATGCTTTAGTTTGATTTGTGTCTTTGTTTACTAAAATACTTACATGGGTAGGATCAAACTATGCTTTAGTTTGATTTGTGTCTTTGTTTACTAAAATACTTACA
>JANTOQ010632011.1:0-10414 GCA_027564595.1 Bythotiara depressa
TACGCCCCTGTATCTATTATTTATAGCTCTTTTTAAATTCAGCTTTATTAACAGCCCTCCCATATAAACGCCAAGGGGCAACACAACAACATAAAACTAAAAAATAATAGTACTAAACTAAAACAAACAAAAAACTCTTAATGTACCGACCCTTCTAACTAGTCCCCTACTAAGCAAGGGAACATTATTTTCTTTATTATTATTTAAAATATTTATAGGGCTTCTCGTATACAATATTTATCATTCTTTTTAGTAGTTTTTCTTTCAAGAACAACCTCTACAAACAAACTGCACATTGTCCTTAGTAAATACTTTTAAACAAATTTTTTCACAAGAACGATGATACCATTTCCCACACTTACAACACTCAGCCATATCATCTCCTTTCGGATCATAATGGTAACCGACAACTACAATAAATTTCTACTGTTAAATTTCTATATGCACACTGTAAAGTTCTTTTGAGATTCCTTTGTTAGGAATCTCGTTATTTTTCCATTCTTCAAACATTTTAGCAAATGAGAAGGCAAGGAATTTGTGTCATCATTGTAAGATCACCCCCAAATACCAAGGTGGTAGCGAAAGCAACAGCAAATGGACCACAATCAGTTTTCTTGCTGCTGTACTTTGTGAATGTTTACATCCAGTTGTACATCCTTGCAAAAGGAAAATGATGCAATTTGTTTTGCTGCGTGTGAGCTAATGCTACTGGAACTCAGGCTATCATAAACTACACAGCTGTTGCTTTTACTTGCATTCATATTAGCCACACAAATCCAGTGCATCCCACTGGTATGTAAAATTTGAATATATTTTTTGTTGCCAACAACGATTCCGAATCCATTTGTTAATTTTAGGGATGTATAAAAAAGTCCATCTAGTTTGGGAAATTAATGGGACAAAAAAGATTTATTGATTCGCCAGTACGCATTTGGTTTGACGAGATGTTATTTTCCTCTTCTGATAGAATCAATTTCCGTTTCTTGCGTGGGCTGTTTACCATGGTGGTCTATGTAAATCGTCACGATTATAGCATCATCTTCTTATTCCAGGGTTTTGGTGATAGTGTCTTTGCCCTAAGTTTTATTATCAAGTACGTTGCTGTATTCTACATTCTCTGGGTCTTTTGTGATATTTTCCCCAGTTAATGAAATATCGTATATATCGTCATTAACTGGAACTGGCTGTTCCATTACATTTATGCTTCAACTCTTTATTTCAGAATGATATTTTGCCCTCTCGTTTGCTCTTCCTACGCAACCTGTAAACTTCGATTTGTTATGTTTTGGGACAGGAAGATTATCATAACCGACATCGCTTTTCTCTGTATTTTCTTTATACTTTTGATTCGCTTTCTCGATAAGTAGCCCATTATCGCATGGAGCTTCCTTCTTCAATGCCTCAAGTTGATCGTGCAGGGTTTCTAAAACATCTGTGTCATATACAATATATGTAAGGCTTTTAATTTTATTAAGCAAGCCTCTGCATGATGAAGCTTGCCTCCTCTTAGGATACATCTTTGGCACCAACTCAGCCAGATGGATGCATGGTTGCATCTGATCCATGTTGGTGATGAGCTGAGGAATTTCTGTACTTTTGGCATTCTCGCCTGAACTGGAATATCTTTCCACCGAAAATTATAATTATTCATAACAGCAAGTATGTGCTTGCAAGGGACTTGAAATTTTTTCTACTCACTACACTTACAAAATGGGAGGTTATTGTTGTTGTTATTGTTATTGTTGGCTTGGTAGAGTTTTGTGAAACAATAACCTACTTCTTGTACTTGTACAGTCCTGGTCACGTATGGTGCGCGACAACGCGCCCACACCTCCGCACATGCCTCCTTGTATTTGCATGCGTGGTCTACAACGCGCCTAACTCAATCAGGTGCGTTATAACTAATTCCTTACATTCCTTTCTATTGCAATAACACATATACAACTTAAGCAATCAGTTTTCGTCACACTTTGCTTCGCAGCCATGTTTATCAATGCTTGTTCGTTGTTGTGCCTCGCTTTAAAAGTATGTCTCGATTAATCTATTTCATCTAACTATCCGGGGTTCTCATCATTTCAGCCTACCACGCACCTGACGTAATTTAGATGAGTGAAACACTGCGCACCAGGCTAAAATCTTATGACCAAGACTGTTGTATAGCTCTGATCTTGAGGTGTACTGTTCGTTGTTGATACTGACTAGGTATTCTCTTCCCAAATTTGTACTTTTCACATAAAACATCGATGGTCTACCGTTTCTAATATGCACACATGTAATATTGTGTGCAGTAATTTGCAAGGAATTCCCAATATTCTTTACAAACCTGCTGTACCATGTTTTTGGCCAGTCCTGAAGCCAAGTGGGTATAACTTGAGTCATAACGATGGTAATGCTGGCTCAAGGATATATTTTCTGCAACATAGCTGTGAAGAATAAAAGCCATTAACACTATTAATGAACGAAATTTATTGGACATAGTTATTGTGACAAATTCTTGTTATGGAATGTTCAGCTAAAGAGTATATCTGTGTGGGATTGTTTCTTGGAAAAGTCTATTTTAAATATTTCTAGAAAATTATGTATACATGGTTCTCAGATGTTCTAAATAGATATGGTCATGTTACATATGTGATCATGCAACGTAAATTTCTTTTCTGTGGAACTGATGACAGAATTGTATTTCATCAGATATGCCTATGCTGAATATTTTAAATGCATACCACACCCAAAAATACGTTTCTCCACGTGCATGGTCTTATTTAAAAACATGCCTTGTTTTCATACAAATTGTAACCGACAACAACAACATTTTGAATAGCCATAATAATTATTACAATTGAACCTGCAATAGTTCATATGTGGCTATTCTCTCTGAATTTAACTTCTTCAAACGTGATTAATTGCCAACGCCTACCTTCTATATTTGTCAGGCAGAAACGGTTCCACTAAAACTGTTAGCATCCCACTTAGTGTGTCTTTAAATTGTTTTAAGTATTCATGTTTGAAATCCCGATTTTGACTTTCCACCCCATTGTTCGTGTTTACAACAATCTCTGATATTTCAGTTCTGTAGGCTCGAACCCACTGCTATAAATGTAGGAATAAGAAATTGAACACATTTGCTCCACCATATGCGTTCTACGTATTTTTTCAAAAACAGCATAATCTACTTATTGAAAAAATTCTCTTGTCATACGTAGAATTGGTCATTAGTAATTATATAGGTACAAATATTCAAGTAGTTTAGAAATGATGCCAATATAGACATGAAAAAAAAAGTAAGCCCTTATTCCTCTCTCCCCAGTAAGAAACAAATTTAATGACAAAAATTAAAACCAAGATAAAAACCAGCAATCTCAGCTTACATCCAGGCATGGATTGTTCTGCTTGCTAGATGTCGCTTGTTTTTAACATGTTTACATTTGCATCAAATCACTCTGTAGTTTCGCAGTCAGCAATAGATCTGAGTAAGGAGAGAATAGCCCTTCGTTTTGAATGAACACCATTGGATGTGGTTGCAAGCCATCATTCCCAAGCTTGTTCACAATGAAAGTCGCACAACATGACTTTACATTCTAAGAAAAATAAGTGAAGAATGGTTGAGAAACTTTAGTTAAGTACAAATTGAATGTTCTTATTTTATTCATTAGTAATTTATAGTAAATTATACAATGGGAGATATTTGCACAATCTTTATTTTCATTTTGTATATGTTGGTGGTGGAAAATGAGGAAAAGCCCCTGGGATGTTGACACTTGTGATAACTATCAGCAGAGAAGTGATGACATTAGTACCTGGGAAATTTGATTCTATTGCTTGAATTTCTTCCACACAATTATCGACCATGAAACAGCGGAGTTTCCAATTAATATTCCATTTCTTAAGAACAGTCAATGCTTCAGTAATAGCATTAGTTGTTTCTTCTTGAATGGCAAAGGAACCAACTACCATATAATTTGTTTTTACTGCCAAGAAGAATATATTTTGTTGTGTTGTACATTGCATTAGTTAATGTTAATGTTGTTGCCATATTTTCTCAAGAGATGTTTTTGCTCTTCACTTTGATGAACAAATAAAAGCCATTGTTTTGTTGGGTGGAACCAATCTGAAAATGAAAGAATTATTCTTTATATTTCTAAGGCTCAAATTAATTCTGAAGATAGACCAATCTCTTTAAAGGCCTTTTTACAAAATTTACAGTCTACTAATAACTATAATTAAAACGCATTCATCGTGGCATTCACATAGATGGTTGCTTATTTTACTTCACAATTTGGCCATTTTAGCATTTTGTAACGTCGTGATATTTTTCAGGCAAAAACATTGAATACGAGATCCTGTGTTGTTTCCCCTCATCACCTACCCCACTCACTTTTTCTGTACACGTTTTATTTTTATAATCTTTCAAAGTTTTTGACATTCATGCACACACAAAAGCACAAACAAGTAGGGTACACATTGACAGCAGTATTTTATTAGGGTACACATTGACAGCAGTATTTTATACTGAAGTGTCTTATCCTGTAAAAATATTTTAAATAAATAAATAAAGGAACCAAACACAAACGGGACCTAAAAACATGTTCCAATATATTGTGACTTGGGATTTAGATCCTAAAATTATTTTCTACTTTTCAAGATGATAAATTAAGTTAAAAACTAGAAAATAAATATAACCTTGATTTACCTTAATGTTTTTATCCTCTCCTTCTTTAATTTCACTTTCCTTTATTATTTCCTCTCTTTGAAGCATTTCTCCATAGCTTCGAAAGAAGAAACTATCGTTTGTGCAGTCATGTTTCCATTCCTCAACTTTTAACACCAAATTTTCTTGATCCATCTTTGTAAGTCTGCTCTTGTTCTTGACCATACATATGATTTCGGATATCGTTCTTTTTAGGAAAAAATCTCCGATCTGAACAGTTCCTTTTTCATGTATATTTTAATGTCTCCGTTTCTCTTACTTGACGGACTCCTCCAACCAATTGACGATTTTTTTAAATGATTTATTATCAACCCGTTGTTACATACCACCCTCCTAAATAGGAGAATACATTTATTGTTGAAAGGGTTTGTACCTCGTGTTTCTTGCCCATTGCTACTGCATTATACCCTTTTTATTCAACATTTAGTCTCTTGTCTCGTGCCTATCCTTGCATCCTTATCCCCACCCAAGCAGAAAATTCCAACGGATCCTACAGGAATTTAATTATTTATTATCACTATGGCTTTGCAAGGTTCACAGCCAACCTGGAAATCAGGAAATTTCCTAAATTTACCCTTTTTCTGTTAAAATCAGGGAATTTTGTCTCATAATCAGGGAATTCTGGTCATGATCAGGGAATTTTTCAGGAGTCACCATGTCTCCTTAAAACTTTCTTATAACGTTTATCAGATATTTTTTCATTTAATTAAATTCTTGTATTCTACTAATATAAATTAAATTTTTGTATTTGGGTTATATAACGATTGAATCAGGATTTTATTATGGAACGTTAAATCAGGGAATTTCACTGAAATTCGTCAGGGAAAACATGGAAGTATCAGGGAATTTGATTTTAAGGTTTGACTGGGAACCCTGCTTTGGAAATTCAGTTATTATATCCCATTTGTCACCATTTATGAATATAATAGTGAACTTTGTACCTTTCCAATAAAATGACCAGAATGATTTTCTAGAAATGTAATCCATATGGTACGTTTAAAACGTACTAGCCCATTCTTTCTTCAATACAGCAGCACATGTTTTTCTCTCCCACTCTTATGTTTTTATCAATCTAAATTTTAAAAATAGTTTCTATTATTCTCATGGTTAAACGGATGACATATTTTGTATGCGTATGTCGCACATATGCTATAGGTTTATTTTGTATGCGTATGTCGCACATATGCTATAGGTTTATTTTGTATGCGTATGTCGCACATATGCTATAGGTTTATTTTGTATGCGTATGTCGCACATATGCTATAGGTTTGTAGGAATTTCATAACATCTTGAAAATGTCCATGAAAGAAAACACGGAAAAACAGGTTTGAAACTGAAAACTAGTTTAACAAACATGTTACTGTACCTACGTACCTTAAAGTCTGGAATCTCTGTAACTGCCAATTCAGAAAATGCCGATTAGCCTGTTGGAATCTACATTAAATTCTACGTACCTTAAAGTCTGGAATCTCTGTAACTGCCAATTAACCAGTTGGAATCTACATTAAATTCTGAGTCGGACGGTGTTGTTTTGATGAAAAATGCTGCGGGGTCTTAAGGGTTAATGGAACTGTTACAAGTACTAAATTGGTCCAAGAGACATCAAAGAGGTATATATTCTCTAGCAAAAGTTAAAAATTACCTTCCTTTTTGTTTGTTTTTCTGTGACAGACACTTGTCGCTCCCATGAACACAATCTAGCAACTTCATTCCCTTTACAATGAACGGCACGCCCGTAAACTTAATTTGTTGATTACCAGGCTTCTTGCCTTCAAACATAATTTTGTTTTTAGACAGTTTTTAAATGTGAGTGCCCAAATTAAATTGATATAACTTTTATAAGACCCTTCTTATGGTTATTCTCATGCGAATCGGGAAAGAAATGCTAATTAAATATTGACAAAATGGAAGGAGTGCTCGTTTGAGTAAATACAGTATCGCGTAAAGTGAACATATATTTTATTTGTTTATCCGATTTTATTTTGTTAAGAAAAGAAAAGAAAAGAAATGAAAATCGTATAAACGCCTCTGCATCGTAATACGTTTGAGACTGTAAGCGTATATGAATTCTGATTGGATTAGTGCCTTTTTAAGATGTATATAATTTTTGGTTCTTTCATGAAGGAAGAAACATGTATATTATCAAATGAAACTGCTGCTACGTGGGAGAATTCGTTACACAATCCCCAACAACACCTTTCAAAGCAAGAAGGATCTACGTTTTAACAACACCAACAAAAACGTTACGAAATTATTCGTTGGTAAAACATCCATTGGATTCTCGCAGCTTTAAAGTCATTAAATATAGCTTGATACTTAACACATTTTTAAAGATCTTGGACCGTGTATTTTTCCCCTTTTCCTTCTTCCTTGCCGGTGTCATTGTCTTTTCCGTTAGTTTTGTGACGTTTTTGTTTTTATACGTTGCAACGTTTTTATTTGTAGTAATATTGTTGTTCATTGAAATGAAAAAATAAAATAATTTAAAGATGCTGCGAATCAGTGTGATTGTTTACCAAATTCTTCCAACCTAGTGTTTTGAAAATGTTGATTTGCTGTTGTTTTTGGTTGTGCTTGTACTTGATTCTATTAAATGTGTAAAAATCAAATCAGATTTCGTCAAACTCTATAAACTAATCTAATATTTTATTTTATTATTTAATGCATAGTGTCCCAGGAAAGGAATCAACCCATTGGCCATTTCATTGCTATTTTGCTTTCTCCAGAGGATTAATTATTGGAAATACAATGTAATAAAAAATAAATATAATAAATTTAGTAAAAGCTGATAAGACCCCCTGAGTCGTTGTAAAATGATAAAGGTTTCCAATTGAAAGTTTAATAAAACCAGGAGGTATGCTTATGCATTAAATGGTTAAAGAACATTAAATTATCTTACGATTCTCAACCCTATAATACATGGATGTACCTCCTGAATAAATAAATATTCTTATAGAAAACCTATATAATTAAACGAGGAACCGGGGGGGGTCTGATCAGCTTTTAGCAATTTTATTTTACATTATATTTCCAATAATTAAACCCCTGGAAAAATCAAACCAGCTAAGAAATTAGTAAGGATTTAATTAATTCCAGGGCATACTATGCATTAAGGGTTGAGACTTGTGGACGTATTTTGCGTGTGTTTAAAAATAAATTGTTTTTCTACAAGTCAAACTACAATTTGTAAAATTGGTTTAATAATGCAACTGAAAAATGAAACATTCTTAATTCTTATATAGGTGCAAGAAACACGAAGTTCCGATCGAGAAGGTATACAATAAGACACAACGGCAGAAGTTCCAATGGGCCGTCGACATGACGGAAGAAGATTTCGTTTTTTAGTGCTTTTAAATAAATAGCTCCTTTTTATATTGTTCGGTTTTATCAAATAAATAGCGGGCCGTGCTTCGAGATGACTTTCATGCGAATCGTAATGCACGGTACCGAGCTGCCTTTTTTATGTGAAGAGAAAATTTACACCCACGTAACTTACTTTGCGTATTCAAGTTCTACATTTTTACTTGGTTTTCTTTGTAAAATTTCTCTTCTCTTTTGAAACAATTAACTTGGCGTCAGAAAACGACTTCTAACATAAATTGGATGATATTCACCACCTGCCACCGCAGTAGTTTTAGAAATGACGTTTTGCCAGCAGTTCCATTGGAACTTTCTATGCAGTGTAATGTTTCTTTTTTCCATCATTGTTTCGCGGATTATTTTTTTTACAGTACTGTGTGATTCCGTGGTAAGATTAATCAATCACTTAACCCTGTTGTCCCCGGAAACGGACCCAAACAATGGTCGTTTCTTTGTTATTTTGCATTTTCCAGGGGGTTGATTTTTAGAAATAACACTAAAATAAAGGTTGTATAAAATCTGGTAAGCTTCTTCGTAATATTGAATAGTTTTCAATGGAATTTTACAATAGACGGGGTATATTCAGACATTAAAGTGTTATTGTAAAAAGTTTTCTAATTCACTTAAGTGTGTGTTTTATAAGCGCTTTAATATTAAACCCGAACATCCACATCCATTTGGTCGCAGCGCCTGTGAGACCAAAATTACTCATGTGGAAGTCTTTTCCTCTAGGCAACTAGAACCTGAAAATTTTCAGTTTAGTATAAACAGAGTGGTGACTTTTTGAGCTGCTCTCATTTGTGCCAGTATATATTATATATAATAAATATATATATATATATGACCTGAATGTCAAGTATCCAGTTAATTCCAGTGCATAAACCTTGTGGAAGAACCAACAAGTAAAAACCACCGTTAATAGAAATCAGGTTTTTAAAAGTCATTGAAATTCGCACACGACATGAAAGCTTATATAGCAACGCAAGTGTAATTCTTATATGTAGTTTTATATGATAAGAATGAACTAGTTATAACATCTCTTATTAACACTTTTTTTTTTTACGTTTTATGCTTGTAAATAGTTTTTCTTTCTCTATGTAGTATTATCCTTTATTTAACGCATAAGCATACCAATACCATGTTTGTACTTGTTTGGTTATTCCATAAGATTTTTGGTTGTGTGATGAGGTTTTTAACGAATGGTTTTATCATGAGTAAGATTTGTGCACAGGAGTTTTTATAGGGTGAAGTAAGAGTGGCGCCACGTCAAAGATTTATTTTATTTTTAAATATTACGAGAAATTTTAGTGAACGCACCGATAATGAATTATGTTTGGAATTTATTTAATTTAAAGCCCATAGTTGTGTAACCACTCATGTGAGGATGTTTTTACCGCCCGACCTAACTGTCTTTTCTTTGTCATTGCTAAGTGTTTTAATAATTCACATAATCCTTTTGATAGTTGTTATATGCGTTAACGGGACAAATTTCGTGAAATTGCCAGATTGTCACTTCTCTTTGCTTTCTAGTATTAAAAGCAGTTTGGGGACTTTATTGTGCATATGATTTGAGATCTTTGATCATCTGCTTATGAAGCCCCGAGTTTTTCTCTTGTAGGTTCCCCGTTAAAATGATTTTTTTTGTATATAATCATTCCTCTTGTTCCATTCCAAACACCCTTGCACATTTTCCCATAAGTACTTCTGGGTTTGATTTTGTAGAACATTTTCCCTGGAGTTATGCCACTATGGTCCGTAGCATTCCCAGGTTTTGTGAATAATAACAGTTACGGACTAGATGCTCTCCGTATAAATATATACACTTTATTATTTACTCTTTTAATTTTGTAGTAGACTTAACAAATGAGACCTCCAAATACGGTTGTTTGCATTGCGAAGAATAAAAAAGTTCGAAATGAGATATGTGGTTTGGTTTGAGAATGTTGTGCTTTGCTATGTATACATCTACTGCTTCCTTTCTCCAATCTGTCGTTTTCGTTTTAACACGAAAGAAGGGAAGCGGGCCACTCCCACTACAGGGTAATGCGTTGTCCCCTCTGAACAGTAGTTGTATTTGTTGGAATTGTTTTGCCTGTCCATGGTAAATTCATGGATTAGCACATTGTACTGATTTCATCGTCTCTCCTCCGTGGTGTTGCTTAACTTATTTAATATCTGGTTTTAAACTCGTGTCATATTTGTAATTTTTCCAATACCGTATAATCCTGTATGTAAGACCTGTGCTTATTAGTTCAAAAAACCTAAATAAGGGCATGGAGATGGTGAGGGGATGAAAGTTGAAATGATGAAAGATGAAAGTAAGAAAAGAAAGATGAAAGTACAGTGTAT
>JANTOQ010632122.1:0-10413 GCA_027564595.1 Bythotiara depressa
GGGTGTTGAGGCTTCCTCAAAATGTGTTGAACTTTTTGTGATGATACAGATGTTGTGGAAAAGTCGATTTCAGATTAGCTAATACAGAATTATTATTTACAGATGTTGATTCGTAATTTAGCTAGCTACATTATTTACCTGACAGCAGCCAAGACCATGAGGTATAGCTATAGCTAGCTAAAAAAGAGTTAGCTAGCTAGCTAACAGGAACATTCTCGACATTTTTAACAGGTTTTACATCTGATTTCTATCAATTAAATCCTTTCCTCTTCTTATACACATGTATTCTTTGTTTGACAGAGCAATCTTTACCCATTTATACACTTTCTGTTGTTGATGATGTCTACAGTTTGAAGCTGATTATAGCCAAATAAATGCTATATGACTTCCAGCTAATGACTTAACCAAAAAAGCAAAGTAGATATATAGATGTGAAGCGAAAAAAAACGCCCAACATCGCACTCAGGATCTTTTGGGGGCCAGATACGAAATGTTGTAACTCTGTTGCTATGCACGTTGCTAGGGAAGAAAACTCTGGCAATCGGTAAAAAATGCCAATATTTAGAAAACTACAGCTTTATAATGAAAGCCGTTTTCAAATTCGAAATTATCGATAAATTTTGAGTTAGAATCACCATTAATATTTTTCTTGATTTTCTTGAGAATTTAGAGGGGGTTTACCCCCTAAGACAGACAGAAAGTCTAGTAACGGGTTGTTTTATTAATAAACTCTCATAAGGCACTCTCTATAAGGCGGACAGTTATAATACGGACACTCATTAAGACGAACGGTATTTTCATGCACCAAATGAAATTTTCTACCCCAAATTAATCTTTATAAAGCGGACAGGTATAAAAAATTTGAAAAAAATGTAAAAAATGCCATGTATTATTACTGATTATTTACAACCTACATTTGTTTCCCATGTTTTCTGTCTTACTAATTGTTTTGTTAATTAAGTCAAGACAACGTATAAGTTAATTAAGTCAAGACCACGTGTAAGCCGATAAGATAATCCCAGATAATCCCACAATTAAACTAAGGGATAAAAGAAATACCATAATAAAATTAGTAAATCTAACATGCACAGTGTCCCCCGGAAAGGAATAAAATCATTGTTAATTTCTTTGCTATTTTGCTTTTTCCAGGGGGTTAATTATTGTAAATATGTAAAATAAATCAGGTAAAATAAAGCCCACTGGTTCCTCGTCAAATTATAAAGGTTTCAAATAGAATGTTTATTATAACCAGTAGGTTAGGTTTATGTATGACCGGGTTAATATATCGGTGTTTTCCTATTATGGTTTATTCTAATATGCACGTAGAAGATTTTTTGGATTTATTGTATTGAATATTTTTTTTTGATTTTACTTTAAAAATATTGTTATTCTTCTTTTAAAATGTTTCCTATATTCCTAAAAGATAAATGAATAAATAAATAAATAAATAAATATTCTCCTGAAACTTATCAGTAAAACATCTTTACTAGTAAATAAACAAACATTTTTATTAGTAAATAAAACAAACATCTTTATTAGTAAATAAATTTATAAAACTTTTTTTGTTGTGAAGGAAGGTTATGCATAACAGCGGCGTTTGCTGTAATTTTAGGACAATAATATAATTTAATTTCCATATCGTAGTTATGTTTATTTTTCTTTAGTTTGTGTTTGACTATTTTCAAGATGAAGGTGCTCTGCGTGTTTATGCTAGCAATTCTGGGAATGTTTGGTAAGTAGATTCCAATATTTACCCATTCAATTGTTGAATTCAGCTCAAAATGCTTCCTGTAATTTCAAATGATCTTTACCGTTTCTGTAGTGTTGTGAGAAAATGTTCAAAAAGCTACAAAAATGTGCGAACTGATCTTGCAATGATTGAATTGTGTCATTTTCTTTTCAAATGTTTCCATATATGTGGACTATAGTAAAATTCAAAGGAATAATACATCGGATATTAGAGGTCTTTTTGTCATATTGTTAGGAGGAAAACAAATTAATCAATAAATCTTTGTTATGGTAAATTATCAATTCTAATTTGCTGCCAAAAATTTCATTTTTTTGTTTATGATTTATAACTACTTTGTTACACAAAAAAATATAAGGAAAAGTCCAGGCCAATTACTCAACAGGAAGATTAATTATGGCTAATTAAAGAGGATGATTAAAATGTGTTTTACTCAACATTATGAAATTCTAAATTTTAACAAGCATAACTCGGGAAGAATAATATTTTATAACTTGAATTATGCATGTTTTCTGTTCTTCTTCCTGTGGATGGAGTGAACCATTAAGATCGGCAGAAATTGCATGATATCAATAGAAAATATGGGATTTCGGTCTAAAGTAGAAGAAAGTAGCCCTCTGGAAAAAATATTTTTCTGAGGTTTCATATATTATACCTGACATACATTATCCTAAGTCCTCTGACACTAGTTTGCACAACAAATCAAATGTGAACATTTCGTATGATGAGCATGTTTTTTTACTTTACTGTTTACTCCTTCCTAAAAGAAAAGCAAGTTAGTTCCTAACGGAGAACAAGACGGAGCAAATTTTCTTTTCTCATTCCATATTTCCTCTAATAATTCAAACACCTGTGTATTACGTGATCCCACCTTTCCAGTCGTTATTTTAGTGGTCACTTTAATCAAACTTCCTTGCTTTAATAATGTATGTCTCTTCGTCATAGAAAGTTTTAATTATTTCTGGTTTTTTGGTGTTATTTTTCTATATTGGAAAATAATAATTTACAAAATTGACACATACATAACATACATTACATATCTTTGCAATAGAGAAGATTGCTTCACTGTTCTGCACATATAAAATAGGTGTTCTAGAGAGGTATCCTTCCTTGAAAATGGAGGTGTTCTAACGAAATACTCAATTTGAACATCAAATTGATGTGTTCTAAGATCAATTTATTTCTCCCCTGTCAATCTCCGCGCCAACAATGTTTTCATTATTTTATTATTATTAAACAAAACAATAAATACAACGTGGACATACATACAATCAACAGGACAATACATGACTATAACAAAGGAACAAAGGAAGTTGCCGCTAGGCACATACGTGATATCGCCAAGGCCAACCCCCTTACACAAAGAATAATCCAAAGATTTACGAAGAAATATATACATAAAGGGAAAAATATATATGTAAATTCTATAATTCATCACTAGAAGATCACATGAATGGTTCCTCAAATGTCTTGGACTGCAGTATAAATGTAATAACATTAGAAATAATAATTATACTCTGGTTGTTATTAGAGGCTTTATTACCAGAAAGAAGGAGATTAACGATTGAGGGGCTATTTAACGGAATAATAAAACCATTGTTGGTGCGGAGATTGTCAAAGAGTAAAGTACGTTGAACAGAAAAAAAGGGACAATGTAAAAGAAAATGTTTGTTCGTTTCAATTGCATTAGTTCCACATAAACAGAAAGGGTCAATAGCATCATTGAAGTTATGGCGAAATTTATGCTCACGGAGATGACTTAGACCAAGACTAAGCCTAGTTAGTTCTTGGAGTAACGATATGACAACATTTGTTAGATCTGAGTTCATAAGATAGGGTTCTTGATTTAGGTAAAAACGCTTTTAAGTACAAGGGTGTTTTTTATTTATTATCTTAAAATAATAATAATAGTCGTCTCAACCATGTTCTGTCCATTAAACTTTCCAATCCTAGTTCCTGATACAATTTTTCACGAGAAGTACCACTAATAGCACCTATTTCTGTTTCATCTACTTACCGCAAAATTATTATCATTATTATTATCATCATAATCATTATTATTATTATTATTATTATTGTTATTATAATTGTTATTATTATTGTTATTATTATTGTTATTATTATTGTTGTTGTTGTTGCTGTTGTTGTTATTATTATTATTATTATTATTATTATTATTATTATTATTGTTGTTGTTGCTGTTGTTGTTGTAGTTGTAGTTGTAGTTGTTATTATTATTACTTTTATTATTTATTTACTTATTTGCTTATTTCTTTGGGTGTGAGCTTCCACCTAAAGACACGTTGCATCAGGAAAGATTTCTTCAAAGGGGTCATTTTTTCCGTCATACGTATGGCCTCTGACCACGGAAAAGCTAAACAATGCGACTTACTGAGATTGTTGAATTTAAGGCTATCTATACAGTTATTTCCGAATGTTTCTTTTCTCTTGTCTCAGAACCTACTACTTCCGCTGATTGTAATTTTGAGAAAGATATTTGTGGATGGTTTCCTGATGGAGCAGGAAAAGGCAGGTGGCTAACTTCTAACAAGACTATCACCGATAACGCTGGGCCTGTTGTTGACCACACTACAGGTAACACAAATACAGTAGCTACTATTAATGTTAGATTTATTTATTTTAAATATACATCTTGCATTTAATAATTATGATCAAGGATATATAAGAGCGAAGTTGGATGTTCAACCTATTGTTCTGGATGAAAGAGACCGACATTCACTTTATAAGCGAGGCGCGTGGCCGAAAGTTTGAATTTTTCCCGCCAGAGCTTCCGTCACGTGTGCCGACAAAATAACGACGTTTTTCATAGGTTTGCTTTGCTAAACTGTATTCCTCCGATTTCATGCTTTAAAAGTTAGAAAACCCCCACAAATCATCACGAGTGTTCAGTTTATCAGAAAAAATCAAAACACGTGCCAGAGATAGAGAAAAATGGACAGAAAACACTTTGCAAAAGTGGGGGAAGTTTGACGTCGCTATGTTCACTTTTGTAGAGTTGGGTAATTGTCATAATAAAAAATACGCTGATAACCATTTTGTTACTTTATGAAAATGGTTGTGAAGGTAAGTTCATTCTTTTTACTAATAAAGTTTTTATTAGATTCATGACTACTGTTTTAAATTTTATGCTTTTAAAGTTAGAGTAATTGGCTGTATTTTACATGGGTCATGATATGAACTCTACCGGTTAGAGAGTTCTACTGCACATACATTGTATATATGTTTTTTTCTCTAAAAAAAAGGCCTAGCCAAGTTAGATTTATTGTCAAAATCAAAATTATTATATCAAACCAAGGCAGATTTGTTAGTGAGAAGGTGCTTAACCCTATTTTGGTTGGGCTATTTGATGGACGTTAAAAGGTTGGGGGATTACCCCCCCCCCCCACCTTAAAATTTGAACTAAAGGTGCTACGAACGTAGAATTTTGCATGGTAGTAGCCACAACCTTCTACTTTTCAGAAATAGTCCACTCACATACACTGGCAACAAATTATTTGCTGAAGTCAGCATTTTTCCAGTGACATCAGCAAAAATCGGTGAAAATTAGCACCTCCATGCAAATTACAATTAAAAGTGAACCAGTAATGGAAAAAACGTGGTCGACCCACCAAATTATAGGTATTGCAAATGCCCTTTCAGAAAAATTAAATTTGGTTTACCCATACTGGACGCTTTTTGCTGACGTCAGCATTTTGTTATGACGTTTTTGTGTTTCTTATTCAAAAATGATAAATGACGTCACGTGACATCATCAAGTCGCATTTTGACAAAAATATGAGATAATGTTTACCTTCATATAGTTGACTTCTGATGCAAATATAGAGGGAATTGCATTATGTTTGAAGAAGTTATGACCACTGACGTATTTTTCAGCTTGCATATGGAGTATATTAGAGAAGTTGTATTTTTCCTCCAATCAGCAATATTCGAACAAGCATAACGTCGGAACAAACTATCGTATAATCATGATTGACCCCCTCCATGGAAAGCTACAATGTTGTTCTTTATGAAAAATAACATTTGACTTCCCCCCATCAACGTTCAATTTTGCTGACGTCAGAATTTTTTCAGAATTTCTTTTGGGAAAAATGGGAAAATACGTCATGTGACGTCACCTGACGTCATCATGATGGATTTTTACCAATCTGTGACAAAATGTTTTACTACTTTATATCTTAATTATATCCAAAGTTCAAGTCATTTGAATTATGGCCATTTACATTTATAGAAATATAATATCGGGATAAATAAAAGCACCTGTCACAAAACCCCCATAATTTTTTTCCTAGACATGTGTATGATCCCAAAATGGCAAAAAATGTGTAAAACTAAATTTTGTTCACATAAAAACCAGCGCAGGCCCGCGCCAATTTCTTGTTTTCTACAATTTTATGGTTGGGGGTGTAATTTTTACCCCCCCCCCCAACAAAAATAGGGTTAAAACTAATTTTGTTTACCCTCAGGAAAAGCAAATAATCTTATATAATTATTACATATTTGTTTGGTATATTACTCTATAGTCCAAAGTCTCTTAAGTACACAGGTATGTTTTTTATTGCCCATTTACCAAGGAATTTCATTCCCAACTTTTATGCTTTAGTAATGTCATCTTCGATTATGTAAACACTACAGAAATCCTCACTCTTAATAATTCATTTTGTAATAGACCAGCGCAGCACATTGGTGATGTAACAAAAAGATAATTGTGGAGAAGAGAGTACAGTATAATATTTTAGTTTCTTATTTCACAAAATCCTGTCCTTTTTGGTTGAAAGTACCGGAATGTCATGTATATTTACTTTTACAATTTCTCTAACTTTACCCCTTGTATTTCCGTTCACAACTCCAACCAATTCGTCTCTTTTTCTTGTTCGATTGATGTATTTTGATTCATTCAGGCAATCAAAAAATCTAAATTTATAATATTCTGTGTCGACTTTAGTTTCTGGATCACCTTGTTCAGCAAGCATATTAGCAATTGTTCTGCTTAAAACCTAAAACACACAAGGGATGAAACAATTCACACTTTGATAAAAAACAGATCCTCCAAGATTCATTCTGCCTCTGGCTTATCTGAAACACTAACAAATTATAATCGTAGAGATAAAACATATAAGTGCAAAATAAACTTTCTGAAGCCAGTGTAGAAAAACGAACAAGGCATAAAAGAACAAGAAAGAAGGGAAACAGACAGAGACAAACATATGCCAGAACAATTCTATTATATTCCATAAACACATTTACTACACAATTCTTACATTTATATACGTACACAGAGAAGTTTAATGAATATATATATAAATATTCAAAGTTTCTTTGTGTTATGCAAGTCTGAAAATTTATTTAAGAGTGTGCGAACTAAATATTCCTACATCTCCACAATACTACAAGCTAGCTACTGTACTTATAAAAGAAAATTCAACTGCGAAAAATTCAGTATTTTAGCCAAAACCTTGAAAAAACAATAACAACTTAGATGGATAGCTACGTAGCGAGCTTTTCCCTACAAAAGTTCGGGTAGTTGTAAATATTTTTAAAAGACACGTACACATAGTTACCAACTTACAGACTAAGAAAATAGAAAAGTTTATGCAATAAGTGAATTTAGTTAGGTAGTTCTAAATAGTTAGAAATTACACGTATTCATTCATACTAAAAGGATAGATAAGTATGCTTGGAACACAGTTGTCGCAAATAAATACAAAAGGTTTTAGGCAAAAAGTGTGTTTCGACTAAAATGTCAACATTTCGTGATAAATATTCACAGTTTCGTAGCTTAATACAAGTCACAAAAATTGCATACAAATTTTTTCAACAATACGTAAGTACTAACTGCAAGTGTAGCTCCACTAAAAAATTACAGTGGCAAAAAGTCATAATTTAGAAGAACAAAGTAAAAAAAACAAAAGTAGCTAGCTACGAACTTCAAAAATGCTAACTTTCAGGTACTTAGCTAACTCCAAATGATTCACTATATCAATTGCTCTCAAAACATTTACAAGGTAAAGATAGCTGATAAAATCGAAATAAATATAGCTATCAATGTTCGAAATATATATAAAATATAAACTTCTTTGGATATATTGGATATATTGGATATATATATACACAAATGATTTATGATTTTAATATTGAAGAAGATAATCCAGAGATACATGGCTATAGCTAGCTAGCTACATATGCTTTGTGATGATTTTTTTACCACAATTTTAATAAGCTTTTTTAAATGTTCATCCATGCTTTATTTAAACAACATACCTTCTAAGAACAACCAACGGATTAAGGAAACCAAAAATAAAAATCTAGCTTACGTTTACTACCTATAATCCTGGCCATTAATTATGGCACTTTTGGCGTTTTATGCTGATTTGCGTGTTAGCACCTTCCCCTTGTCGTGCCCATTGCATGAGATGGTGATGGAAAACCGCGTGGGATCGCCCGAGTCACTGAAATACATGCAAAACTTTCCTTATTTCACTGATCAACATGTCAAAGGTCTCAAATGGACCAATTAGGAGGATAGCGATTCCACTCGCCTTGTCCGACCGTGCTACATAGCCACGGTTACTTCTCTACCAAAGTCTTAAGTCACTAGTAAACTGGAAACGTTTAATTCCTTCCGTAGTTATATCTGAACACTTTCGTAGCACTTATGGAACTTGATTTTTGAATTTTTGGCGCTTTGTGCCAATATATTATGACCAGGATTGTAGCTACAGGACCTAAGCTAGCTTCCATCATGCTGCTCAGCTAGCCTAACAAGCTGGCTACTAAAAATTGAATATAGTCTTGGGGCGAGAGGCCGTACCTTCAAATTTGAGGGTAAGTGAGGAAAGTTCCTTAGGGACACACGTCAAAAATACAGCCAATTACTCTAACTTTAAAAGCATATAATTTAAAATAGTAGTCATGAATCATCTAACATTGTCACTAAAAAGTTTGAACTTACCTTAACAACCACGATTTTTTTCATAAACTAAAAAAATGGTTATCAGCGTATTTTTTATTATAACATTTGCCCATCTCGACATAAGTGAACATTGCGACATCAAACTTCTACCACTTTCTAAAGTGTTTTCTGCCCAATTTTCTGTATCTCTGACACTTGTTTTGATTATTTATAATAAGCTGAACACTCGTGAAGGTAGCTCTGGCGGAAAAGATTCACAAATGTCGGCTACGCGCCTCGCTTACAAAGTAAATGACGGTCTCTTTCATCTAGAGCAATAGGTTGAACATCCAGCTTCGCTCTTATATATCCTTGTTATGATATTGCATTGTTACTTTAATTTGGAAAGGTATTGACGAGACTGTTATCTATGAAATGTTACAGAGTTTAATGACAATATTTCCTTTCTTCTCACAATCTAAACATTCGCTGTAGTAATAATCCAAATTCTTAAAATAAAGCATTGTAATATTATAGATCAAATCTTTTTTCAGGTCACGGAAAATTTCTCTTTTTCGACGCAAGTGGAATACCTGAAGTTACTAGAGCTGCTATAATGTCAAAGAAGAAAAACCCTGGAAGTTCTGTTAAACAATGTATATCATTTTATTTATCTATGTATACGATGTACAGAGAACAAATGGGTTCATTATCAGTATCAGTGTGGCAGTTCCCTTGTCATACACTAACACCTATTTACCATCACAGTGGTGTACTGACATTGAACGATACGCACTGGGAACAGATCAATGCGGATGTCACCGTCCTATCAAACCAGCCATTTTCAGTATGTGTTAGTATTTCTTTCCAATGTTACTCTGAAATGTAATGCTTATTGTTTGTAACTCTGCTTTCTACTTAGCAAAACCTTAATATGAATTTCTATTTCATTTGCAAGACACTTAAACGTAAAAGATATATATTGCTGCATCAGATATACGACATTAAGGAATTTTGGGGGTATTTTCAAACCTTTGCGCATTAATATATACGTGAAATTATAAGAAATTAAAATGTTCCATTCGGATCGTAGGGAGATTCATATACAATAGATAGATAAGGAATTCCATGTCAGCCTTTTAAAACACATAAATTATGAAAACAATATATCATACAGAAAAAAACGTAAATAGATATAATCTCAAACATAAATCATTGGACAATTTAATGATGTAATCGATTTTTGACTTTGTCCATGATGGTATAAATGTAGAAAAGTTGTATCTTTATCCAATTTATGAAAGATATGCATTCATATATGTGTGCGTCAAATATTTGTTCTTTGTTTACTGGTAAAGGTTTAGGTTTGATTATTCTGAAAATTATATTCCTCCAAGGATTTTATTGAACTAATTATTACATTGGGTAGCAGCACCTCATCAGCAAATGTTGGTTATTTTCTTTTATAAGAAAGCAATAATGTTCAATAAATTCATTCAAGTATTTTTTCATCATCTATATATGTCATTCTCATGGTATAAAGATGTTGAGGAAATAATTTCAGATAACAATTAATTATTAATGATGTTGTCAAGGTTGTATGCAGTTGTTTTATATGTCAACGTGCAACAAATGGATATGATGTAATTGATTCTACTATTAACCCTATTTGAAGCGGGTCAAAAGTCCGTAAGGAACTATGATTGGAATACCTGTCTTAAAGATCTTGATCCCAATTCCCAAGTTGAATTTTTTA